>JAPEBW010000887.1:0-36014 GCA_027405785.1 Ophiocordyceps robertsii
CGCTTAGCTGCTAGCTACCTTATATAAAAGCGAAGTTAACTAAAGACTTTTAGTTAATAACTTTAATAACCTAAAAAAAGAAGAGCTTAAAGCGGTTAGTCTTATATATATTATTAAGGCCTAGAACTTTTAAGAAGCGTTTTTATATCTTTTAGCACTATAAGTAGGTTTATAATATGCTTTAAATTTTATTTTTATTATATAGGTCGAATTAAATATAATAAAGAAGGTCGCTTACTTAAAGATACTTAAAAAAGGCTTATATTACTATCTTACTTTTAAGATCTTTAAAATAAAGCTTTTAGCGATCGTTATAAATATTACGAAGCCGGAAGAAAGCTATAAAAATCTTAGTATTACGAAGGATACTTAATACTTTTTATACCGGTAAAGCTTTATATTTTAAGAGGTTCCGCTTAAGGTCTTACTATATAATAGTTCGCCGGCGATAAATATTATATACTAAAGGATTAAGTAAAGGCTTATAGCTATAGTAATTCTCTATAATATAAAAATCTTACTTTTACTTTTTAGTAGCTCCGTTAGCGGCGGCTTTATTATTAATAGCGGAGGCGGCGGCGGTATTACTATATAAAGCTATTATAAAAAGGCGGAAAGGGTAGTTAAGCTTTTAAGTAAAAGGCTTATAAAGCCCTATACCTATTAAAGCTTGTTATAGCCTACGATTATAAATAAATATAACTTAGGTTATAAGGGCAATTCTATCGATATCCCGCTTTTAAAAGCTTAACCGCTTAATAATAGTAGCTTTATTCTTACGAAGAAAGCCTTATATAAAGCTATATACCTTATTATAAGTTTTAAAGCCTAAAAAGGGCAAAAGGGGCGGTATCGTAGCTTTAAGGGCTTAAGGGGCTTAAGGGGCTTAGGGGCCTTCCGGGGCTTTATTTAAGTCGCCTTAAGGCGGCGCGGGGGCATTAAGAAGAGAGAGAAGAGGGTTTATCGCGGCGCTAAAGAGCTTTAAAAGCAGTGCGGGCGAGGGTCTTATATATATACAGGCAAGGGTCTTATATATATATAAGCGAGGGTCTTTAGTAAGAGCTTTAAAGGTATAATATGTATATATATAGGCGGGCGAGGGCGGGCGAGGGCGAGTGCGTGTATATATAGGCGCGGGCGGGCGCGCGGGCATTTAAAAGGTACGGGTACTTACTATATATAGGCGGTATAAATAAGTAAGGCGGGCTAATATTAGTACGTATTTTTAAAATAAGGCGTGAGTGTAAATAGAGATATATATAAGTATAAATAATAATACTTAATATCTTTAAATATCCTTTAAAAATTGCGGTAAAGTTTATCTTATTTCTTTTAAGGTGCTTTTATAGTTAAAAACGGGTTAAACTATAATTAAAATATCTTATAAAAATCCTAAAATATCCCTTAAAAATACTAACAAAATCCGCTTAGTAGTTTTTATAGTATTTTCTATAGTTAAAAACGTTATAAACTATAGTTAAATAAGCTTTTAAGCTTTTATTACGGAACGTAAAATATAAGCGTCCCGGCTACTTATATATCGGTATATAAGATATAGGTATATAGACGATAATTAACGTCTTAACCCTTAACTAAGGCCGGGGCGAGACTTTTTAGTAGTGTGGTATTATCGCACTATTTCTTTATAGTAGCTTTTATAGTTATATCTTAAAAACCTTAGCGGGGTTTAATTAATAATATTTATTATATCTTATTAAGCGAGCCTTAATAGTACGTGCTTTAAGCGTTCCCGTTATAGGGTTTTAATAAAGTCTTTAAAAGTAAAGTAAGGAGTTTAAGTATAGCTGTTTAGATTTTATAATAGTCTTAAAAGAACTTTTAAAGGAATTAAGTTACTATAAAGCTTATATTATATAGCTTTGCCTTTATTATATACTTTATATAACTTAATAACTTTTTAGAATTTCTTATTAAGGTTATAAGTATTATAATAGTTTTTATCTTTTTATATATTTTCTTAATACTTTAATATTTATATAAAGGGTACGGAAAAAATCCGTTATAACTATTCTCTTAGCCTTTAAAGTAAGGAATAGCTTATTCTTATAAAACGCTATTTTTCCCTCTTACTAAAGATTCTTATATCTTTTCTTATTTAGGTTCTTATAAGAATTCTTTAGTAATTTTAAAGTAGTAAGATCTCTTTATACGTTAAATAGTATATATATATTATTTTTAACTTTAAATTACTATTATTATTTAAAGATAATAAGGTCTCTTTATAAAGCTCTTTTTTATTATTAAGGTTTAGTCGTTTACTAATTATATTAGCTTAGCTATTCTTAAAACCTTTTTAATAAATAATCTTATAATTAAATTCTAAAAAGAATTTAGCTTATCTTACTTACTTAGCATTTAACTATTTTATCGTAGTAAAATAAAGAATATTTTTACTATCTATATAAACCTTAAGTTTATATTTATTCTTTAAGATATAATATCGAAATTCTTAAAAAGCGTATATAATAGCTAAGAATTCTTTATTATAAATTAAGTAATAAATCTCTATACTTCTTAGTTTTTTTAAGTAAAACGCTAGAAGTTAAAAAGTATTATTCTTATCGCGCTAGCTTAACTACGCGCTTAATATAAAATTAAAAGTATCTGTTTTTAACTTTAATAGCTTCTTTATATTATAAGTATTTTATATAGGTTCTTTAATAAGTAATTCTTTAATCTTTTTAAAAGCTTTATTTACTTTTAAGTTTTACTTAAAAGGGTCTGTTTTAGCTTTTTTTAATACCGATAATATTAGTATAATTATCTTAAAAAAGTCCGATATAAACTTCTTATAATAATTTATATATCCTATAAAGCTTTAGATTTCCTTAATATTAATAAAAATTAGCGAATCCTTTATTATAGAAATCTTTTATAAGTCTATCCTTATATAAAAAGGAGTAATTATATACCTTAAAAATTCTACTTTTTATATATAAAAGCTATATTTCTTTAGTAAGAAATATAAGCTAGCTTTTCTTAATGCTTTTAGCACTATGTTAACTTTTTTATAATATTACTTTAGCATATCTAAGTATATAATAATATTATTTAAATAAGCTATATAAAAGCGGTTTAAATAAGAATTTAATATACTATTAATTCTCTTTTTAAAAGTTATTAGTATATTAGTTAATCTTAAAGGTATAGCTAAAAATTTATAAAGTCCGTATTATGCTATAAAGACTATTTTAAATTCGTCTTCTTTTTTAATACGTATTTAGCTATAAGCAGATTTAAGGTTAGCCTTAATACACTACCGCTTATTAGCTACTTTATTTTTTATTTTGCTTATAAGAGGTAACGGAGTCCGGTCTTTTATTATATTATTATTTATCTTTTTAAAATCAATATAAAGTTAAGTTTTTTCTTTCCTTTTGCTATTCTTTATAGTAAATAGTATAAGAGCTTTATATTTTAATTTTAACTTTTTAATATAATCTTTTCGGGGGTTTATATTAATATATTCTTTTAATAACTTTAAATACTTCCTATTTAAGTTATATATCTTTTAAAATCTAAGCTAAGCTTAAAGCCTTCTTTTAACTTAATTTTATAATCTTAACTACTTCTTAATAGTAGCCTATCTTTAAGTAGCGGCATAAATATATCGAAATATCTTTTTAGCATATCTTTAAGTATTTTTAAATAACGATTCTTAAGGTATTTTAAAATTAATAATACCTTTTCAATATCTTATATACTATATTTACTCTTTAAGGTGCTTTAAATTAATAGCACTTTTTTAATACTATAAGTTATTTTTACGTATTTTATTCTTAATCTTTTTCTTATTCTATTTCTTAATCTTTTCTTTTTTCTTAAGGTATTACTACTTAATATCCTTTAAGGTATTCGATAGATTTTCTCTTAATAAATTATAAGTAGCTTTATAATAATTTTTAAGGCTTTTAGTTTCTTTATTAAGGTTTAGCGTCGTTTTTATATATATTATACTAGTCTTAGTCGTATTATCTTTTAATTATATTAATCGTCTTATTATCTTTCGTTATAATATCTATTAGTGCGATATTTATATCTATATAAGAAGCTTTATTATCTTTATCGTTACTATTTCTTATATAGTTATTATTAAGTATTACTATATTTAAATTATTTAAGAGTTTTGTTTAAAGGTCGTCCTTTATTAAACTATAAAGAGGAATATTTAAAGTAGCGTCTTTAAACCTTAAAAGACCTTTATCCTAATCTACTATAAGATTCTATTTTTATAAAAAGGGTAATCTTAATATAATATTATAGCTAATAACTAAGATATTAAAGGAATCTTTAAAGTTATAAATCTTAATCGTATACTTAAGAGGATTAGTTTTTCGTATAATCTTACTATTATTATACTTAAAGAGTAATTCTTTTACTAAAAGAAGTATATAAAGCTTGTTTTTTCTTTTATAACGTAATTTTAAACGATTTACTATTATAAAGGAAATATAACTACTTGTCGCACTATAATCTACTAATATATTAAGGCAATATTCTCTTAAAATTTATAAAAGGGTTATTTTTATACTTTAAGAATTATTATTTAACGTAAGTAGGTTTATTTTACTAAAAGATAGCTTTATTATTCCTAAGCGTATTAGTTTTTTACCTTATTTACTAACTTCTTAGTAAATCTTAATTTTATTTACGATACTAAGAATCTTAGTTATTTTCTTAAAACTAATTTATTAAAGTTACTAAGCTTCTTAATAGCTTTAAAAACTAAATCTAAAATAATAGTATAATCTTTTATTACGGTATTATAAATAGAAACTGCTTTAGTATAAATTATTTTATTATATCGTTTAAAGTTATTATACTTATTTTACTATAATTTTAGCTAGTTCTTAAGCATATTTTTTAAAAATTGTTTTGCTTTTAATAGTATATCTTAATTTTAATTCTTATTATAAAGATTATAATTTATCTCGAAATACTTACTATATTGTTTAAATATATTTTTAATAGCTAAGTTACGGAATTTAATATCTTCTTTTAGCTTATTAGCTAGCTCGTCGTTCTTTTTTTAAGATCGTCTTTATCTTTAATTAAATTAGTAATATATATAAAAAGAAATATATAATCTTCTTTTAGCTTAATAATCTTATTTATTAAAGCTAAGTTACTATCTTTAAGGTTTTCGATAATTGTTTTATTATATTGCTTAAAGAGTAAAAGTTATTTAATTTTAATCTAGTTATTAGTATTTTCTTATATAAGTTCCTCTTTATTAGCTTCGATATCCTCCTTAAGGTTTTCTATAAAAACCTTAATATTAGTAGTAAGTTCTTTAATTATTATAGCGGGTTTATTATAAGTCTTTATTTATTTAAGAAACTAGCTGCTTTTTTATTTATTTAAGAGGTATATAAAGTAGTCGTCTTTATAGTAATTAGTTTAAGAAAGCTACTTATACGCTCTATTTTTAATAATAATAACTATATTAAGATATTTAATAAAAGGAGTATAAGGCTTATTACTATCTTTTTTTATAAAAAAGAGCTCTTTGTTTATTTCTTTAAATTTAAGGCTTTTAAGATTATAGCTATTATTATCTTTTATATTTAAAGGTATAATATTCGTATTAAAATAAAGAGTGTTTTTAATATTTTTATTAATCGTTTATAAAGAAGTTCTATGCTTATAATTATCCTTAATGTTAAAAGTATTTCTTTTTTAATTATCTAAGCTTTTAGCTTTTATCTTTATCTTTTTATTTAGTTTTTTTTTATAAAAACCCTTTATAAGCAAACTTATCTTAAATAAACTAAGGGTTAGTATTATAAGCTTAGCGTTAATTTCTTTAGTATCCTTAATAAAAAGTAGTTATAAAGTATATTACGAATTATAAGTTAAAAGGGTATTATGTTTATAAATAAGTAGATTCTTTCCCTTAAAGGAATTCCTTTTTTTAATATAATCTTTTATAATATAGCCTTCCTTTATATAATTAAAGCATTAAATACCTTTTTTAGCGGGCTTTAGCGGGCTTATTTTAAAGGTATTTAAGTTTATTATATTACTTAAATCGCGCTATCGCTTTTTATTATTTTTCTTTATAACCCTATAAAGAGTTAAATAGTATTTCTTTTATTATTAACATTTATATTACTTATCGTTTATCTAAACTACTAAGTTAATATAGTTTAAAAGCGTCTTTAATATATCTTAGTAGTAAATTTCGTCTTTAACTTTTTCTTTAAGTCCTTTATAAAACGTAGTATTAAGGGCTTATATATACTTAGTTTAGTAGTATATAGCTAAATAATTGTTTATTTAAAGCTAAAGAGGGAAGGGGGAAATCTCTATTTAAGCTACATAGCTTTATACTTTATAAAGGTCGCTTAAGTAGCCTATACTTAAGTTAAGTTTAAGTTAAACTTAGGCTAAATTTAAGTAAAGTCCTATATAACTTTAGCTATATATTAGCTTAACTTTAGGTCGTTCGCTATAATATAACTATAGCTCTTCTTATAGTATAGCTTATAATACTATCCCCCTTTTAAGCCGTTGCGTATTAAGGTATATAACGTTAGCGCCTTGCCCCCCCTGCTTTATACTTAGCGTTAATCGGTATAGTTATCTTTATCATGCTTATAATTATATGCTAACGCCTCCCTTAAATAATATTATGTTAAGGCGTTAAATACGTTATACGCTTACCTATCTACACCGCTATATTATCCTTAATAGCACTAAGGCGGTATAATATATCTCCTTTACTTACCGGTAATATTAATACTTAAGGTATATCTTACCTTCCCGCCGCTTATAGTCTTTAGGTATAAATACTTTTCCTCTCTCCCTTTCCCTCTTTTCTTTTTTTTCCTTTTTTAATTATTAATCTACTTACGCGCGCGCCCCCTCTTATAATAGCTTCGTCGCGCCGCGCCTTAATATATTTACTATAACTCTATTACGGAACGTAAGATATAAGCGCTCCGGCCACTCGTATGTTAGTATATAAAATACAAGCATATAGACGATAATTAACGTCCTAACCCCTAACTAGGGCCGGGGCGAGACCTTTTAGCAGTGCGGTATTATCGCACTATCTCTTCGTAGCAAATAGTAGCAATTCCTTTAGCGTAGGTTCGATCCCTATGCGAGAAAGTGGACCTATAAGTCCGTACGGAAATAAGGCTCCCCTTAAGCGCGCGTGATAATATAAGCGTGCGCAGCTTCTAGCCACCGGCTTAATAAACCGGGGAGGTCCCGTCTTATAAACAACGAGGACGTTATCGTCTTTCCTTTCGAGGCGGCAATTATTACGGAACGTAAGATATAAGCGCTCCGGCTACTTATATATCGGTATATAAGATATAAGCATATAGACGATAATTAACGTCCTAACCCCTAACTAAGGCTAGGGCGAGACCTTTTAGTAGTGCGGTATTATCGCACTGTCTCTTTATAGCAAACTCCCCGCGCCTTATCTCCCGCTATATTATAAGCGTTTACCCGTCCGGCGCCCCTTAGCACGCCCGGCGACTATATGCTGCCGCCCTCGCGTTAGTCCTCGCGCTTACCGCTATTGCTTAGTAAGCGGAGTATAATATATAGCACTACTATGCGGCGCCCCCCTTACTTTATATATATCGGACGTATAGCGTCTCTTAATGCGGATACTTAGTATAGCGCTTATTAAAATTAAGCCTCGCCTTAAGCTTATAACTATTTTACCTACGCCCGCGCCGGATTATATTATTTACTTATATATCCTCGTTTTTAGATCTTATATAATATAACGCTAACGTAATATTAATATACTAGCGCTATAATCGCCGCCGCTAACGCGCTTTAAGACTATACGTCTTAAAGGACGTTTAAGGACTATCGCGCCGACTTATATATACGTTCTCCGATTTTTAATAAATACCGGCTAGAGGGATATTATTAATAATTACTATAGTATATAGAGTTAGCCCGCGCCGTTATTATAGCGCGCTATGCTTAGATATACCTTAACGTTTAAGGTTAATCTATTAATATCTATTAGTAGTAAGTAGCTTACTTAAATTAAGTTTTAGTTCTTTATATATTTTATTTATATTTACTCTATATCTTATTATATCTTATTATATCCGTTATCTATTTAGTTATTATCCTTACTTAATATGCGTTTATAGCGTATTTTCCTTATATCCGTTATTTAAAATCGTCTTAACGCTTATTAAGCATAGCCCGAAACTCTCTTTTATTTTTCTTAGTTTTCCTCCTTTTCTCCGCTACTTCCTTTATCTTATCCCTTACTCCTTAGCTTAGCTTACTATCGTCCTTCCGCCTCGCCTTTATTATTTTTTATTACGTTACTATATTATCCTTTAAATTCCTTTAAGGCGATTATATCTTAAAAGTCGCTAATTAGCTACTATATTAAGTTAGCATACTTATACTACTTTATTAAGACTTAGCGCTATCTCCCCTTTTTAATCTATCTTTATTAAGCTTACTTAACTTTCTTTATAATATACTTTAGTTTATCGTTTTCCTTAATTACTAGCGGTAGCTAGTAGTTATCGACTACTTAGCTAAGTAAGGGGTTATCCGCTATACGGCGGAGGAACTTTATATATAGTCTTTTATATACCCTCCTTAGTATATTAAGTTCTACTATATATAGGCTAACTACCTTTATTATAGTATACTTTTAGTATAACTAGTTAAGCTTTTAATAAGGCCTATTTATAATATACTTCTTTATATTTAGCTATACCTTATCGCTTACTTAAAGTCTTTCCGCTAGTATATAAGACCGGTTTACTATCTCCTTTTACCTTACTTACGATATAGCGATCGCCGTTTAAAGGAAGTCGGCGACTTCTTTTATCCTTTATATAAGGCTCCGTACGCTCTCCGCGTTTAGTATAAGCGGTCCCTCCTCTTATATAATTTAGATTAGCTCGATATTATACCTATATATAGCGAAAAAGGGGCTTATACCTATTATTAATATTACCCGATTATTAAGCGCCGCTTAAGCATAAGGTAGCTATGCCCCTTAGTCGTCTTACTTATAGTAAATATACGCGCGGAGGTATGCTTATACCTCTTAGTTCGCGCGCTTTATCGCCTTATTAGTTTATAGGTAATAGGCTAAATTTAGCTTCTTTTAAACCTTAGTTTATTAATAGAATTCCTTTTAAAATTGCCTTATTTAGTTCGTCCCTCGATTTAAGATAATAAATTTTAGTATTCTATAAAAGCGGAAGTAAGATTATAAAAACTTAATAGCATATACTACTACTTTTATTATTAATATCGCTTTTAAAGTTATCGCTTTTATTAGCCGGTTTATTATTACTTAAAGGTTTTAAGAGCCCTTAGTTCTTATTAGTAGTAAGTTAACTATAATGTTTATTATTAAGTATATAAACGGCTATATAAAGGGCGGTAATAGTTAAAAAAGCTCTTTTTAAAGTTACTTTTAAATATACCCCTTACTATACGGCCTATAGTTCGCAATAAGCTAGTATATTATTAACGACTAGCTTAGCTAAAAAAACTCTTAAGCTAGTATTATAAGCATCCCCTTACGCTTTAAGTATCTTACCGCTATTAAGTTATATATTTACTAAGTAATTAATACTTAAAGCTTATCTAGCTTTTTATCCTCCCCCTCCTTAGGGTATTAAGCTTTACTTAGTACTTAAAGTCGGTCTTTAAAGTAAAGGCGCCCCTTTATATTAATTATATATTTACTTACTTAGACTTTTAATTACTATTTTAAGGTAAGCAACCGGTTACTATTTCGCACTACTTAAAATACTACTTAGTACTCCTTATCCTTTTATAGTATTGCTATTTACCGCTTTTATATCTCTTACTTATCGAATATATAGGCCGGTCGTGCTTATTCCTTAAGCGCGTCTTAGCTTAAGTTTAAGTTAAGTTCTAGCTAAACTCCGCCTTTATTTACCTTGCCTTTATCTTAAAGTATAAGGTCGTCCGCCTTATTTATATAAGTAATTAACCCCGCGTTCCTTTCCCTTTTTTATATTATCGCGATAATACGCTCTTCTTATACTAATTATCGTAGGAGGTTTACGTACTTGCCGCTAAGGGGGACTTAACGTTTTATTAATCGCGCGCTATCTAAGATTATTTATACTATACGTCTTATTTCCCTTTTATTAGATGCCTTTTTTAGCTTATCTTAATCGCAGCGCGATAAAGCGTTAAGTACTACCGCTAACCTCTTTAAGCGGTACTTTAATATAAAGTTATATAAAGTAAGCTTTATCGCCTATTTACTTTACTTCTCGTTTAACTTCCTTTTTATTATAAAGTACTTTAAATTCTTATAATTTATTAGTATTATAAACGCTAGTATATTATATAACTTTACCTCTTAAAAGTTTAAGTATTATATAATCGCGAGTAACTCCTTATTATAGATTAAGTAGTTATACTCCGCTATATTTAGTCGTTTTAAGAAAAAACTTACTAAGTATTATATCTTATTTAGTCTTACTTATATTAATACGCCGCTTATTATATATCCGGAGTAGTTTGCTTTTAAGTACGTTTCCGTCTTAAGGTCGTATAGCTATAGTACTAGCGCGTTATAAAATACCTCCTAAATAAACTTAAACGCGGCTTAGTGCTTATTAGTTTATAAAAACGTCGCGTTCTTTTTATAAAGGCCGTTTAAGCACTATAAGGCCTTAGTATAAAGCGGGATAAAGGTATAGTAGTAATTTATAAACCTAAAGAAGCTTTAAACGCCCCTTACGTTCCTTAGCGCTTACTATATCTAAATAGCTTAAATCTTCTTTAAGTTATACTAAACCTTACCCTTAGCTTATATAATAAAACCTAAGTACTTTACTTTTTTTATTATAAAGTTATATTTTTATAGGTTTAGTATAAGGCCTGCTTTTTATAACTTTTTAAGCACCTTCGCTACCTTATCTTAGTAATCGCGGAGCGACCTTAATAAGTAAATTAAAACGTTATTTATATACGCTATAACGAACTTATAAAGGTAGTCCTTTAATACTTAGTTAATATAGCATTAAAAGGTAGCCGGCGTTCTTATAAGGCTAAATAGGTATACTTACTATTTAAATAATCCGAACCTTATTTAAAAGGCCGTCTTAAACTTATAGCCCTTTGCAATTTTAATCTTATAAAACGCTATAATAATATTAAGTTTCGTAAACTAATATACCTTTACTAGTATCTTTAGCGTTTTTATAATTAATAGTAGTATATACCGATCCCTTTTTATAATTATATTTAAGGCTTAGTAATTATAGTAAAAGTATAGTTAGCTATTAGCCTTCCTTATAAACAATACCGGCGCCGCGGCTAATAAACTACTTAAGCGGATAAGGTTTACCTTTAGTAGCTCGTTTAAGGTCTTTTAAAGAATAAGGAGTTCTTCTTTTAATATATTATAAAAGGGCCCTTATAGTAGTAGCGGCTCCTTATTATCCTTATTTAAGGTAAGATAAATCTTATAGTCTACGCTTAGTTAAAATAAAGGTTACTTAAGTGCCTTTATAGGTATAAAAAGGTTTAAATAAGCTTATAGTACTTAAGCTAGAATATAGTCCGCTAAGTTAATTAGCGTCTTTAGCTAAAAGGCCCTCTTTATATCCTTTATCGTAACTACCTTTATATTAAGCGCTTATCGTTGCCCTTAGTTATTCTTTTAAGCTCTTTTTTATCTACACTCCGCCGCGAAGATAAAGGCGCTTACTAGCTTCGCCTCTTAGATATTCGCAATCTTCGCGGGTTCCTTTAATCCTTAAAGGCCGATTTAAATCCCCGCTTTTCTATACTAAATCCAATCCCCCCTAGCGTTATAAACTACCTTATTCTTCTTTATTTACGGTCTCCTTAAGAATACGTCGTAGCTTAACTTTAATACTATATAGGCGAATATCTATTTTAAGTGCTTATTAATCTCTATCTTAAACGCTATAATCCTTTTCGTTTAAAGCGTTAGTACGTCTTTTAAGAAAGGCTATAGTAGCCTTCTTATCTTATCCGCGAAAGGTATCTATAGCTTTATCGCTACCCCCTCGCTTACTATAGTATAATAGTTATAGCTTATATTTATAAGTACGTTAAGCCCTTTCTTTTTATTAATACTAACCTTAAGCAATATTAAGTCTAGTATAAGGTGCTTTTTTATTAACTTTTAAGCTATTTACTATTTTTCCTTTTCCTTTAGCGCTTAACTTTATACTAAGGTTCCTTTTTTCCTAAATCGGAATTTACTTTAATTACCTCCTTAATTATAGCTATAACTACTTATAAGGTTCTTTCTTTTTTCTTTTTATAAAAGTAAGCGATATACCCTATTACCCTATAAGCAAAATACCTTTATATATTAAGCTAGCTTTATCCTCCTCTTAGCTAGGTTATAGCGTTAATTCTACTTATTAAGGTATTACCCTTTAAGTCTTTTTAGTCTTAAGTTACCCCCCCCGTTACTTTCTTCTAGCTTTAAAACGGCTACTTAGTTTATTAAACCTTTTTTAACTTTACCGCGATTTATACTACTTAATTAGTATACGCTAAGAAGCTTAAGGTTAAGAGGTCGACTATTATAAGTGCCTTTTTAAAGTAAAGGCCTAAGGCGCCTTTTAGGAATACGATTTATATATTATATAGCTATAACCCCCCTCCTGCCTTAAAGAGCCTTTACTCGAACTTAAGGAGGAACGCCGCGAACGTTTAGTTCTCTCCTTTTTTAATTATGCGGATAGCCGCCGCCGCCCGCGATTAAATATTAATATTAAGGTAGATCGAATTAAGGTACTTAAGGAATTCCTACTAATTATAACCTCGATCCGCGCCGGTGCTATAATAAGTCGCTATAATCTATTATAGCCCTATATTTAAGTAGTTATAGATTAAGTAAAAAACCTCCTTTAAGCTTAAGAAGAAGTCTTAATCGATCTTATACTTTTCTTATATATATCGTGCTTAAGGCGTAAAGTAGCGCTACTAGCTATCGAATTTCCTTAGCGTTAAGAGTAGCTTTTACTAGTCCTTTTTCTTTATTATTTCCTTTTCCGTTATAGGTATTGCGGCCCCCGCTATCGTATTATAAGGTAGTATTAAACTACCGATTAGTAAGCCGGCCCCTTCTTATATATACGTCCTTACTATCTCCTTTAGCTTTTATATTAAGGCCTTAAACTAGCTTATTAACTATTAGATTTACTACTAGCTTACTTAAACTTAGTAGCTTATTTTAACGGCCTTTACTTATAGCGAGAGGATCGCTTATTTAACCTTTATTTAAATATCGGGCTTTCTTAGCCCTCCCTCTTAAGCCTTATAAGCATAGCCCCCTTATACTAAGTAGGCTTTTTATTTATACTATATCGTAGTTAGCAAGTCTTTTCTTAAGTTATATAACCTTATTTAAAAGGTGCTTTAAATATATTAAGGGCTTATATATACTTAGTTTAGTAGTATATAGCTAAATAATTGTTTATTTAAAGCTAAAGAGGGAAGGGGGAAATCTTTATTTAAGCTATATAGCTTTATACTTTATAGGGGTCGCTTAAGTAGCCCGTACTTAAGTTAAGTTTAGGTTAAACTTAGGCTAAATTTAAGTAAAGTCTTATACGACTTCGGCTATATATTAGCCTAACTTTAAGTCGTTCGCTATAGTATAACTATAGCTCTTCTTATAATATAGCCTATAATATATAGCTATAAAGGCATCGTCTTTTTATTTTAACTTAAAAGATATTTATTAAAATTAAGCTATGTAAGCTAATAAGGATATAACTTACTTAAAGCTTCTTAATTTATACTTTATTAATCGTTGCTTATTTATAATTTTAAACGTTTTTTATATAGCTTCTTTAAAGTTATCGAAATTCTTAAAAATATTCTTTATCTTAGAATTCCTATTTTTAAAACTATTATCTATATAGTCCTTAAAAATCGGTTTAAACTATATTATAGCTAGGCCTTATAAGTAACTAAATATAAATATAACCTTTATTACTTTTTAATTTATAATAATAAAGTAAAACTAAAAATAAGCTTTAAGAGATATAATAAACTTTTATAGCTTAGCTAATCTTTTAGTATAAAGTTTAAATACCTTAATTTTTAAAATAAAACTACTATTTATAAAGCTTATAAGAGAATAAGAAAGCTTTAAATACCTTAAACTAGCTTATAGCTAACTAATTAACTATAGTATTATAAAAGTAAATATTTTTTCTTTTATTTATTATAATTAAATAAATATAATTATAATAAATACCTTTTTTTACTTAATAGCTTTAAGAACTTACTAAGTATAGAAATACTAAGTATTCTTTATTAAAGCTATTAAGTTTATAAAAATTCTTATAAGTTAGTTTTATATTACTAAACTTTTATTATTTTTTATATAATAAGTAGTAAAGCGTAATTTATTTAATTTATATTTATTAATAAGAAAAGGGGAAGAAGACTTAGTATAAACTACTTAACTAAATAAGGTAAAAGTATCTTATTATGCGGATTTCTTAAGTTAAAACTAGCTAAGGAGAAAAAAGAAAAAAAAAGAAAAAAGTTAAAGGAATAAAGAGGAAAGACCTCCTTTTTTTACCTTTTTAAGGCTATTAAAAGGCTTTCTTTTTATATACTTTTATATACTTTTATTTACTAGTATATAAATTATACTTTATATAACTTATAAAGTTATTAAACTACTTTTTAAGCTAATAAAAATAGCTTATATAATTTTTATTATTAATTATCAGTAAAATATACTTTATTGCTTATAACTAGCTTATAAGACTAAATATCCTTATTTTAAAACCTTTTATAAGATTTTATCTTTTTTTAAAAAAAAGCCTTTTACTTTAGCTTTATATAAAGTATTAATTAATTTATTTAATACTAATCTTATTACTAGCTAAAGCTAGCTTAAGCTAAATATAAGTATATTTAGCGTATAATATATTATAAAACGTAAAATATAAGTATCCTAGCTACTTATATATTAGTATATAAGATATAAGCATATAAATAATAATTAGCGTCTTAACCCTTAACTAAGGCTAAGGTAAGACCTTTTAGTAGTATAGTATTGTTATAAATATAAGGAGTGTATACGCTAGGGCCTTATACTTATTTTACTACGAGAGCCTTAAGTATAGCCCTAGCCCTTATTTATAAGGGTTAGCTACATATATATAAGGGCACCCCTTTGCACATATATTCCTTCTTAGCTAGCTAGACACTATTATTATCTTTTAAAGCTCCCTTTTTCTATAGGTTATAGCCCTCGCGCGCGCTGCAAAATTGCTACCTTAACCTCTTTACCTTAATTACCTTAATTACCTTAATTATCTTAATTATATTTAAACCCTTCTTTTAACCTATAGGCCCTTAAAGACTAAGGTAAAGGCGCGGCAGCTTAAGATATTAAGGCTATCGCTACTTATATAACAATATAAATCAATAGCCTTAAGGGTGTGCCTTGCGCGACATATACGCCTAGGCTGCATACGACTCTATAGCTATATCGCTAGCTACATTACCCGTAGGAAAGCCGCTGCTATTACCGGCGGCTTGGTATAGTAAGATAGTCGCCGCTAGCAGACCTTATATAAGAATATATAATAGCTTCTATAGCCCTAAGACGAGGGCGTAAGGCTACGGTAAATAGGCTTTAAGGATAAGAGAATTATAAGTTATAGAGAATAAAGCTTATCGTCGCCTTAAGGGTAGAAAACCTTAAGGGCTTTATTAACGGCACTATTATATTACTACTTAAGGATAACCCCGAGTATAGAACTTAAGAAACGAAAGATAAAATAGCTATATATAGCATTATTATAAGCATTACTCTTAAGATAAGGGAACTTATTATAAATAATAAGTAAGATAAAGAAATAACCGCTAAATAGATAATAGACTTAATTAAAGTATCTTTAATAGAGGTCCTGGAGGTTGCTTTTTATATAACCTTTATAGAATTTATCGCCTTTAACTTAAAGAAGTTTATTAGTATAAAAGAGTTCGTAAAGAAGCTATATTAGTATTAAGATTAGCTTATTATAGTAAAGAAGGGTTTACTAAAACGACTTTTTATAATTATAGCCCTTAAGGGTATTTAAAAGCAACGTCCTAACTAGTATAGTAACTAAACCTATAACTAATAGCGAGGGAATTATATCGCGAAAGACGAGCTATATAAATAGCTTATAGGAGTTACGAGAGCTAAGAAATCTAAATCCCTAGCTAATACTACGTTCGGTAAGGCTAAGGGCAACAATAGCGGAAGCGGCACTAAGGGCTTTAAAGAGGACTTTAATAAAAACACTAGTTTAAGTAGACTAAGTAAGAAATATAATACCTTTAAGGAGACGGTTATTTTAAAGTGCGGCTACCGTATTAAGCTAAGGAAAGTTATATATAAAGAGCCGGACTATTAAACTAAGTATCTTAAGAAGGCCCTTAAGTTTTAAAAGGCATTTCGAGCCGCTAAAGCCGCGACTAGCAACGAAGGGAAAACGGGCAACGCGGCTATTATAACGGCTAGTAGCGAGTTTAATAGCTACCTCTTAAGCGGTGCCGTTATAGATAAATATAAGCCCGTTTAGGATAAAGCCGTTATAGACTTTAAATACGCAACTTACTGCTTTAACGACCTTAAATAGTTTACCGACGTAAAAGCTATTAACCCCTTTTCGATAATATTGTTAAATAGCAGCCCGCTATAGGTAGAAGCTATAAGCACTATTAAAGTTATTATCGGCAGCGTTACGTTAAAGCTATTAAACGTTAATTACGCGCCGGCATCGCCGGCTAACCTTATTAGCAATTAGTGCCTTAAAGAGAAGGGCATTAAGCTTAACGATATTAAGGAACGACTATTTTATATACCTTTTAAGATTAAGATCTATAATATTGCTTAAAAGATACGTATTATAACGATCCCGGATATAAGGCTAAGGGGCATATATACGGCCTTAAGCCTTATAGCCTTACCGCATACTTAGCGATATATAGATTATAAGACGATATACCGCCGCCTTAGCTACGCTAGCTTAAAGAGGGTCCTTAAAGTATATAATAAGGCTAGCCTTAAGATTAATAAAGAAGAGGCTAAGAGATTCTATTATAAGGCTTATTACCTAAGGAAAGCAGACGCGATAATTAGTCGCAACCTAAGCGTAGTAGCTTAGGCGTTCCTTATATATATATATTAAGACTTCCTTTAATATAAGCTAATAAGCTATAAAGGCATTAACTATTACCTTTATAGTATTAATATCTTTACCGGATTTTACTAAGCACTATTTTCGCTTATAAGGGATCGGGCCTTCGATATAATAAAGGCCTAAAAGTTATAAGTTAAGAATAGCGCTACTAGCGCCCTTATTTAAGTACTAGCCTTTGATAACATAATAGAATTCTACGTTAAGAAGATAAAGGCCTAGTTAAGGGAGGACTATTTTATACTGCGCTATAGCGCACCTTACGTATCTTAGCAAAACGGTAAGGTAAAGAGAGCCGGCCGCACGCTTATAAAGTCCGTAAGGGTAATATATATTAAGATAAAGCTGCCGGAATTCCTTTAGCCTTAGTATATAGAAATAGCTATATATATAGCGAACCTCCTACCTATACGCGGCACGGCTTTAAGGGAGGCGCCGCTAAAAGCCCTACTTAAGGAGATTAAAGTTCCTTATATATACTTTATTAAGTATATCCGGACTTAAGGTTATATTATATATATAACTAAGCCGTAAAGGATATTAGCTAAGACGGCTAAAATAGACCTTAAGGCATAGAAAGAAAGACTTATAGGTCTTAAGGGGCTTTATAGTTATATTTATAAGGTGTAGCTTCTTAACTAAAAGAAAATTATAATTACTAAGGACGTGTGCTTTTATAAGGCAATTAAGAAGACCTTACCCCTTAAGGAAAAAGACTACGATATTGCAGTCTTTAATAAGGATAAGGATAATGCCGACTTTATAAGGGATGCAATACCGCATCGCTTAAGCTATTACGAGACCCTCGACTATTAAGATAACCTTAACTATAACGAGAATAATAAATCTAGGGGGGGTAGGCCGGGTAGCCCTTAAGATAAGGGTAACGAGCTAAGGTAGTAGTAAGCTCCGAAGCTGCTGCCCTTTAAGCAGTAATAGGCTTTATAGCCGTTGCTATTAATACTTTATTATACCCCTTCCCCGCTTATAATAACGATAAAGCTAGGCGATAATAATATAGATATCTTAATATTAGATGCCTTAGTTTAAGGGCTAGAGGTATACTTAGGAGAGACTATAAGGGTTTAAAGTAGCCTAAGGACGGCCCTTATAGGTGCGGGTTACTTAAAGACTTTTCCGGAGACCTTATAGCTAAAGATACGCCTAATTCCCTATACGCTAAATCCCGGTAATAAGAGACCTATAGATTCCCCGCTTAAGGCACTATAGGCTAATAAGATATACCGACTTAATAATCGGCTAACTCGCTAATAAACTAGTTATATAATAGCGGTTAAGGGAGGGCTTTAAAGGACTATATTAAGGGCTTTAACGACGGAGCTTACTATTATAGACTAACGCTAAGACCTATTTAGGCCGGGCGTATTAATAGCCCTTAAAGTAATTTACTAAGAGAAGGACTAATTTAATAACTTAAGTAACTAGCTAGTCCTCTTTATATTTAGTGCGATAATCGCCGCTATAGAGGGTTCGCTAATAACCTAAAAACAAGCCCTTAAGCGGGATAACTATAAGACCCGCTAGCTGCCCGCAATAAGGCGGGAAATTAATAAATTAAAGTAAAAGAATACCTAAAGCCTTATATATAGACTACTAAGGGCTTAGGTTTTTAATAGGAAATAGGTCTATCCTAAGAAGCTAGTTTAAGGTAAAGAACCCCTTATAAAGGCCTATTAAGTTGTTTAAGGAGACTAAGACCTAAAGGATAGGCCTATAGAGGAGCTTTATATAGCGGTAGCATATTAAGCCTCGTTAAAGCTATTTATAACGATCGTTATAATTAAGGACTTAAAGTAAGAACAATTTAACGTTATTTACGCCTATATATATATAAAAGTATAAGAGGAGGCTTTTATTATATAGCCTTATAGGCTTAAAGATAGCACAGGCCAGGTCTATAAGCTTAATAAGGCCTTATATAGTTATAGAAGCTCGCTTAAGTAATAATACGACTAAGTAAGCATAGACTTAAGAGAATACGGCTTTAAGCGCCTTAAAATAAATAGGTATATCCTCCGCTATAAAGCAGGCGATATACTTATAATCGTTTATATAGATAATTTTATTATAGCGGCACTAACTAAAGAAGCTATTAAGGCCGCGGCTAAGATCCTAACTAAGCTATATAAGACTAAGCAGCTCGGCGAGCCTTAGGAATTCCTAGGCATTTAATTTAAACGGGATAGAGCGGTAAGAACGATTTTTATATACTAAACGAGGTTCGCTAAGAAGATCCTTAAGAAATTCGGTTAAGAGGTTACCGGAGCTATAAAGGCGCCGTAGCTAGCGAGACTTAAGGTTCTTTATAACTAAAAGAGTTAAGAACCTATAATAAACACTATAAAGTGGCTTCGCTAGACCGGTAGCCTTAATTACCTATTAATAAGCACTTAGCCGGATATTATATATATAGCGAATAAGCTCTTTAAAGCTAGTAGCAACTTAACGTATAACTATATAGCGATTATAAAGACGCTATAGCGCTATATTAAAGGTACCTTAAACTATAAGGTTGTAATAAGGGGGAAATACTTAATCGAGGACTTTAAGCTCCGGGTATATACGGATACCTCGTTTGCTAATAACTAAAGTACTCGTTGCTTTATAGCAGGCTACGTTATATTCTTTAGCGATAGGCCTATTTTTTAAAAGAGTAAAAGGCAAATAATTATAGCGACTTCGTTAATAGAAGCGGAGTTTATAAACCTTATGCTTATAAGCATAGCGGCGATATAGTAATATTAGCTATTAATAGAGCTAGGCTAGCTATAGCTAAGTCTATTTATAATCTTTATAGATAGCTAAAACGCGAGGCTTGCGGTGCTAAATAGGAATAACCCGGCTAGGACTAAGTATATCGATATCTATTATAAATAGATTATCTACCGCACCGATAAAGGCTTCTTTCGACTAGTATAGGTGCGGACTAATAAAATAATCGTAGATAGCCTTATAAAGGGCCTTTTAAGAGAAAAACACGATTAATTCGTCCGGTAGCTAGGAATAAGAAAGGCGGCTAAATAAACTTTTAAAGGGCTCTATATATAAACGGGGCGTTATATAAGCGGAATAGCTAGTTATAATTAGTTAGGATTAGAAAATACTAAGGTAGGTGTAATATATAAGGAAGAGGCTATATTATAAGGCTTTATATATATATACGCCTTATACGTAGCTAAGAGGAGGTGTTATAAATATAAGGAGTGTATATGCTAAGGCCTTATACCTATTTTACTATAAGAGCCTTAAGCGTAGCCTTAGCCCTTATTTATAGGGGTTAGCTATATATATATAAGGGCACCCCTTCGTATATATATTCCTTCTTAGCTAGCTAGATACTATTATTATCTTTTAAAGCTCCTTTTTTTTATAAGTATTATCGCACTATTTATCCGTAGTAAATAGTAATAATTCTTTTAGCGTAGGTTTAATCCTTATATAAGAAAGTAGACCTATAAGTCTGTATAGAAATAAGGCTCCCCCGGGCGCGCGTAATAATATAAGCGTGCGTAGCTTTTAACTACCGGCTTAATAAACCGGGGAGGTCTTATCTTATAAATAACGAGGACGTTATCGTTTTTCCTTTTAAGGCAGTAATTATTATAAAACGTAAGATATAAGCGTCCCGGCTACTTATATATTAGTATATAAGATATAAGTATATAGATAATAATTAGCGTCTTAACCCTTAATTAAGGCCGGGGTAAGACCTTTTAGTAGTATAGTATTATTATACTATTTATCTATAGTATACCGCTTATAGCTAATACTAGCTATCTTTAACTATTAAGCTATATTATCTTTTTTATAATTACTAGTATTTACTTTAATAGTTATAACTTATAACTAGTGGTATTTACTTTATTAATTACTTTTTTATCTTTAGTAGTATTTACTTTATTAAATATTAGTACTTTTAATACTTAGGATTATTAATAAAATAAGGTTTCCGTTATACTTTACTTTTTAACAACTACCTTTTTACTTTATTTTAGTTTTTTATAGCTTATAAGGTATAAAGTAAAAGTAAAAACAAGTAAATTAATTATAATTTTATATATAAAGGCTATAACTTATAAAAAATAAAGCTTAATATAAGTATTAATAATATATAGCTAGTTATAAAGGAATATATATATAAAAGTTGGTTTTATATGCTTATATAGTTAACCCGTATAAATAAGAGATAGGGCTACGCCTAGGGCTCGTATAGTAAATTAGGTGTGGGTCCCTAGCGTTTGCACTCCTTATATTTGCAACAAAATCCATCCACGTACCCACCCACCGTCTTGCTACGTACTGTACCCACCTTTCATGGACCCTGTGGACCTTAATCCTGCCTGCTCGTTGAATTGGACAAGACCGGAAGCTCGCGTCACAGTCGGGGAGAAAAGAGGATTGACATCTTCAAACTGTCATAATCAGCCTTGCACCTCTAAGGGCGACGGCATTACGAAACCAGAGAAAAGAAGACCCAAGCACCGACAGCAGCTGCCATGGCCACCGTGGCCGGCTCACCCCAGCTGCGTCTCCGGAGGCCAAACCATGGTAGCAGCGGCAGCAGCAATACCAGCAGCCACCGAGTCGGAAATGTCGCCGTAGACGGCCAAGATCGTGGACTTCCGTCTGCTCACGACGGCGCGGCCGACGACAACGAAGTGGACACGCAAACCAATCTCGGACACGATGCGCCCCGGCCTCGCCAGAGGCGGCTCGACAGATCCTCATTCAAGTGGTGGGCCGACGAGTATAGGTGTGCCGCCCTCTGTATCAGCGGAATTGTCGCCCTTGCCCTGGTGCTGTGGCATTTCGACGGCAAACTTGCTCCTCATTTCGAGCCCGGCATCGAGCTCGATATGATTGTCATTGCTATCATGACGCTGATTCGCGTCACTCTTGGAAGCATCGTCGAGTCCTGCATCTGCCAGGGAGCCTGGATCTGGGTTTCCAAGTCGCATCAGGCTCGGACGCGCAACCGAGCCCGGCTCGAGGATTTCAAGCTGTTTGACGAGGCATCACGGGGATTCCTGGGCAGCCTGGCCTTGCTCTGGCGCCTCAAGGGGCTGTGGGTCCTACCCTTTCCCTTTGCATAACGCTCTCAAGGATCTGACCATCAGGCGCGTAGCCATTTGTCCTGTCTCGGGGCCCTGATCATCGTAGTGACGCACGGGTTCGAGACGTTTTCTCAGCAAATGTTTGTCTACGTTCAGAATCCGACCAAGTACACCAACGACACCTTTCGCCCCGCCCCTGCCCCCTTTCGGAGTGACTACTAGGATCATGTTGTGCGAAGGGGAGTTCAGGATGGTACAAGTCCCTGCCGGACGTGTAAGGGGTTTACGCTGATCAGGGTGGTCCCAAGCAGGCTCCTCGCTTGCGCTGTCGACCAAGTCGGCCGTCTACAGTGGCATCCTGGCCGCTCAGGTTCGCGAACTCGAACCTCGATGCTACACGGCGAACTGTACTTGGCCTGTCTTCCCAACGCTTGCAGTATGCGGTCGGTGCGCCCCCGCCCCGGTCAAGGTCCATTGCACAAAAGAGACGCGGTCGTGTTCTTTCGGTGTCTCGTCCAACACGAATGCCACACTGATCGAGGGCGCCGATGTGGACTTGTTTCAAGTGAATCCCGTGAATGGAAGTCTGAGCAACGCCACCGACGACAAGAAAACATTTGTCTCCATGTTCGAGATCATGACGATATCGCAACGGGCAACCGCAACAAGGACAACTGCTGCTAAGTGCGCGCTATGGTTCTGCCTGAAAGCCTACAACGTGTCGGTCGCCGATGGCAGGGCGCGGCAGACAGTCGTGGCAGTGTGGGACGAGAGCCGCTTTGAGGCAGCAACAAGCGCCCACTCTGACGAGCATGTGTTTGTGAGCGTTCCCCAAGGCATGAATACGCAGCAAATGTCCCGGTTCAGCGTTTCGGACCGCTCTCTGAAAGCCTTGCGGAGCTTCATCGATTCTCTGACTAGCGGCAAGTTTGAGCATGCCTCAGACGTCATCAACTTCTCCTCGGACTGGATCGAGGCCATGTGGCAGGCAACAGCCGACTTGGGCAGTTGGATGGACAAGCTTAGCCTCAGTCTGACCAACGAGATACGCGAACATGGAACGATTCGCGATCCGTACAGGACGAATTACGAGGGGAACGCGTCCAAGATGGCCAATTACGTCCACGTGCAATGGTTCTGGATGATGTACCCGGCGCTGTTTCTCCTCATCAGCCTTTACTATCTTGTCGGCACAATCATGGCCGGGGCCCGAGACGATGTGTCGGCTTGGAAAGGAGACTCACTGCCCATGCTTTTCAGTCGCATCGACGCTCGAATCCTCGCCTTGAGCTCTGAGAAGATGGATGTGCCCAAAGGCCTAGATGACTTGGGAAAGTCGAGGGTGGCTCTGACCAAGGACAAGGACGGGTATTGGACATTTGAGCCGCACGGATCCAAGGAAGAGAGAGACGAGGACGAAGAGGATGCACTTCTGAGAATGCTGAACTATCTCTAGAGTCGAACGGGGGTGGGCAAGGAGCACGAGGCATCTGGTACTCAACAGGGAAAGGGAGGGAAGGCGAGTAATGACTCAGTCTGCAAGCATTTACTTTAATACGATTTCCTTGTCTCTTTACCTTTTCATCGTCCGTTTTGGTTCTATTTTGGCCTTTTCGAGAAGGTGACCAGGGCAGCACAAGCTTACGCTTCCATGCAGCATTGACCAAGCGGTCCTCTGACGTGCAATCAGTTTGGTATCCAGACCAGTACGCAATGTCCAAGGTGCTCATGGCTACCATTGGGACGTCAGCCTCCAGACATCCCTATCGCTGAGGCCCCTGCACGCTCCACACCGACATCGGAATCCATACGTCATGTAGAGCTCAGCAGCGGTGCGGTCCCTCCCATAGGTTATACGCAGCTCCTCGCCCGCGACGACTTGACGGGCTTTGACGACGAGCTCGAGACAGTTGGACTCGGGATCGAAGCAAAAGTCGACGTTGTGCGCCGGGCAGCAGGCGTGGTTGAAACGTGCTGCGACGGGGAAGAGGCCGGCCTGCCGCCCGCCCACGGTGAAACTTTTGACCAATGTTAGGCGCTTTTGCTGTGTCAGAGCGCACTCGTGAAGAGCAACGTCGACATACCAGTTGGTGGCCCAGACGGTTTGGATGAGAGGCGTGCCCGGCTTGCAGTACTCGTTGGCGTGGAGGCTCAGGGCAAGCTGCCTGGCCGTCGGATCCAGCTTCTCGTACTCACTGAAGACGCTGGACCGATCTGCCACCATCAACGGCCTCTCTCTCAATATCACGTCGCCACGTCCAAGAGTTTTGACCGCAAAAGCGCCCCAACCGGCCGTCTCGGAGCGGGCAACGGCGAAGAAGTCGTTGCGAAAATGCTGACTCGGAGACGTCTTTACCACGGGTGGCTGGAGCGAAGGCGGCTCGTCGGAGGCGCGGCTCGACGGAGAAGTTGTCTCGGCCGTATGCGCATGGTTCTGGGACTCGATAGACAGGCCGTCATCTGGGCTTGAGGACCTATTAGCTCTTTCTTTGCATCAACCCTGTCACATCCTTTACTGTGTTGCGTCATTGAAGAAAAGAGGCTACGACGGACATGTTTGTGGTGTCGCGGTCTCGTACAAACTTGACCTGCCCACCAGAGCCGACTTGGTGCAGAATGTCGCGGAGCCAGTCTTTGTTTTGTTTTTTTGGTGGTCAGCGGACGAGGTCGAGTTTGAATAGCCGCCATCGCAGGCATGGCGTTTTTGCGTCACTAGGTACCTTGTGCAGAGTTTTGGGTGAGAGTACGCTTTTGCGGGGACCAAATCAGCTGCTTGGACCTCGAAAAGCCAAGAAGCAGGAGCGAGAGTTGGCTGCACAAGGGAAGAAAGAGGCAGCCCATGTTCTTCATACCTCAGGCTCGCCCCGCGGCGCCAGGGCCGATGTCGACGACGACGACGACGACGCCGACGACGACGACGACATGAGAGGCTCTCGTCCACCACGAAAGGCCTGCCCCTGTGGAAAAGAAAATGGATGGAGCAACGCCTCCACTGTCGGCGAGGGCAACATGAAGAAAAGACCGGTTTCGAAGAGTCCTTGGCCGACGAGGAGAGCAAGTGAAGAGAGTGTGGAGCTGTAACGGGGAGGAAACAGAGCAGCTGTGGCCAGGGAATGGTAGCTGGACAATGTGCGCAGTGAAATTCGCAACGAGCTCTGCCCGCTCTTGTCGGATTTCGCCCAATGCTGCGTAGAAGTTAAGAGAGAGACGAGATGAAGGTTTTGGACCCGTCGTTTGGTTGTTGAGCGTTCGTTCTAGGTATCCAAAACTGCCGAAAGAGACCTAGGGGCGAGGATTTCGGATTCGCTGTTTGCTTCTTGGGATTACGGGTTGACGACGGGGGAAAACGAGGCCCTGGACGTGAGCTATACGCCGACCTTTCCCCGTTGGCTGGGTGCCAGGGGCCTTTTCCGTGCCCCCGAGGATTTTCCCTACATCTGTTGCAAAGAGGTGATGAGAGCGAGGGGGGCGGCGCCTAGAGAGAATATGTCTATGTGATGTGTATGGGACAAAGTGAGGAAGAGAGGGAGAGGGAGACGTGGCATGGCGTAGCACCCAGTTCGTTGTCTCCTGAATTTGGTTTGCTAACCGCGAGAAGGAGTTAAACCGACAGACTCCGTGTCGCTTCGGTCCACCGAGGTGCCGACTTCCGAGTAAGTGGTGCAAACAAGACCCGGGGTAATGGCGTGACCGAATTGCCATTATTTCGGGCGCCAAATTCCGGCATAGGATAAACTAGGCTTGAAACACGTCCCTCGACTCCGTTCCCCTCTATTCCACGGCCGAAATCCAATACCATCCATATGTAGCTGGCCGAGAGAGCCTGCTGTCCCTTCAACCCTTGTTCCCCTTCACTCGCGCCACCCGTTTCGCCACCGGTTTCAACTATGAGCATCGTCGTCAAATCATGATGGACTCCCTCGATGCGATCCTCCATTATACATTACTTGCGAGGAGATGTATGCGTGCGTGCGTGCGTGCGTGCGTGCGTGCGTGTGCAAGGCCTCAACGTCGACATTGGCGACAAAGACAGCTTGCCCAGGTTTGCATGGCAGTATCGTTTGCTGCCCGCGCGTTTTGACTCGTCCGTGTCGATAAACGTCTTTCGTACACGCAAGTAATAAGTATATAAAAGCCCGGGACTCGGTCCCCGTCACGTCAGGAGCTTTCTCCGCGGCCGCAGAGGGCAGTCCCCTCGACAATCAGGACACCGCAGACATGCCGGCTTGGACCAGACCCGTCGACAGCTGCACACCCAGAGGTCTTTGCCCGTCCTCGTCGTCAGGCAGTCAAAGGGCGCGTGGAGCCCCTCGGCGACACCGCAGTCCACGCAGAAGCGCCGTAGCATCACCTGCCTATCCGTGCGCACGTCGGGCTCTCGGTTCCGTACCAGGCAGCCGTGGGCGTCGACGTAGGCCGACTGAGGCTGCAGCATGTCGAAGTGGTCGGGCGACCGCACCCGGAAGCAAATGTAGCACTCGAAGTTGCCCGGCCGGTAGTCGTGGCCCTTTTCGCTAGGCCGGTGCTGCGGGAAGTCCTTTGCAGCCCGCATGACGAATTGGGCCTTGTCGAACCCGTTGGCCATGGCCTGCGGGTCAATGGCCCGGTGAAAGTATCGGTTGATGGTCGAGAGGTAGATGAGGGACTGGTAGTCGAGATGGGAGAAGACGATGCGTTGGAGCTCGTTGGGCAGCCGCTCGATAAGAGAGGTCATGGCAGGTCGACGCCACGCTGCAACGGGATGCTGCTTGGCAGGACTGCAGGTGGCCAAGTGGTCGTAGACGTCTCGACCTCTTGTTGTCCTCGGCACCGCGGCCGTCCTTGCGAGGACAATCATGTCGTCGCCGCCTTGTCTCAGAGAGAGGGGCACCGTCATGGCAATGACAACGTGATGGTCCGTCAAGAGTGTGCGTGGACGACGACAAGACCACCGGGCGGCTGGACGAACGATGGGCGGCTGGATCGTTGCACAGCTAGGTAGGGGAGCAACCATGAGGAACAAAAACGACAGAACCAACACCAAAAGGGAAGAGACGCTTTGACGCAGGGCACGCGCGGGAATATGTAAGTTACATGAAAGCAAGGGAAGCGCTGGCATGTTCCTGGTAGTTGTCGTTGGCTGTGTTTCATCCAGGGCTGAGACAAGGCTCGCCTCGTGGTGGGCCCTTGACCACGAGCAGTCGACAAAACCGGGCTTGTCAACGTTGTATAGCATGTATGTATGTACGGAGCAGCAATGCACATGTATCCGTACATACAGTCGTGCATGTATGTAGATACCTCCTGTCTCTTCAAGCAGCGGCCGGATGCCCCATTATCGTCGTGGGCTGTGCCAGGTGCCAGTCTTCGGCAAGAGGACCCATGTACTTGCGAGGGCAATGGCGAGCGTCCTTGACTCATTTCAATTCCATGTCGGACCAAGACTCGGATGGTGAAGAGGGGGTGTCTAACACAGGCCTTGCGTGAGCAAGCCATTGTGCACCAGGACGGCGCTGTTGGATGGACAAAAAAGGGGTCCATCTCAAGAGAGGAGAGAGAGAAGGTGAGCAGGGCCAACAGCTGCATCTGCCGTTGGCGGCCCCGGGGTTCCGCCCTGTTGTGTGTCTCTAGGGGGTGTGTATGAGCTGCTGCCGCTGCATGTTCGACTATGAAGATACCTGCAAATGTGCATGTGCTGCTCCGCAGAACCGGATGGCTTCCGCTGCCGCGAGCCACTCATGGCCCAAGAACAGACGAGCTGGACAAGGGTTGTGCGTCCATATGCCTGCAGCCATGCCATCTCGAGCTGCGAACCAACGAGCCGGTACGATGTTCCCGGCATGTACATGCATATTTGAAGCACTGCGCCGCGCGGGAAGAATCGATGGTGAGCCCCATGTTGACCGACCCGTGTTCAAAGCGGGTGAGTGCTACTGTATGTAGGCTGATGTGGCCTCCCAGTCCCCCCTCCCGTCAGCCGGAGGAGGGAGGAAGGCACGAAAAGGGGTGGGGTGATGCAGATCCAACGCTCAAGTTGACGCTTTGCTTCTGGCGGTACCTGACAAGTGAAACACAGCCATGTGCGACTCAGGCTTACAGTCGTGCCTGTCGTCCTCGTCTGGCGCCTCGATTCCCGTGTCAAGCCCTGTCGGGCACCCACACGCAGACAGGAGAGTCCGCCGAAGAAAAGAGACAACAAGCGTCACTTCAATTTCGAGAACCAAAACTCGTCGATAGCTGCAGGGCATCGCTGCGCTGCCGCGGGCACTTACCGCTGTCTTGCTCTCAGCCTGAAATGGCAATGGCTCGAGATACCTTGATCGGAGCTTGGTCCAAGCGATGTGTTGAAACGTGAGGAGGGCAAACGGCAGAGCCCCATACTAAATTCACTACGGAAGCCCTAGGCGACGCCCTAGCCCTCGTTTATAGGAGTAGGCCATGGAAGCATATAAGACCACCCCTTTTTATATATATATATTTCTTCTTCACTAGCTAGATACTATTATTATCCTTTTAAGCCTTTTTTATATAATTTATATAGCTTTTAATATTATTATAGTTATTATTATTAAGTTTATATTAAAAACTTAACTTAAGTTGTTTAATATTTAATCTTAATAAATAAAGAAAAAAGTAAAATAGTTAAAGTAACCTTTTTTTATTTATATTTAGTTTATATTATATAAAGTCTTATAACTTTTTAAAAAAAAAATTATTATAAGTATACTTTACTTAATAAGTAGTTTAATATAGCTTATTTAAGATAAAGTTGCTTTTATTTTTAGCAGCTTATAGCTTTAAGGGCTATATTTTAAGCTTAATATATAAGTAGTAGCTTATTTATATATTTTCTTATACTTTACTTTTTCTTTAAAAAAAAGTAAAAAGCTATAGCTTATTATTTAAGTAGTATAAATATAATTAAGCTTTAAGTAAAATTATAAAAAGCTTTATTAAGAAATCTTTTATACTTCTTTAAGTATATATACTTTTAGTTAAAAGGACTATTATTATAAAGTTTATATAAAAAACTTAATATAAGTTTTTATACTATTACTTAGTTTTATAATATAAAAGGAAACGAAAGTACTAAAAGAAAAACCTTTAAATTTTTTTAAGTCTTATTATTTTAATATTTTAACTATATATATAAATAAAAAAGTCTATAGCTATAAATAATTTAGTTAGTTAATTAGTTTAAACTATTATAAGCTTAGTAAATATAAATTAATAATATTAACTTTAAGCTAACTAACTTTATAATAAGAAATTAATAAAGTATTACTCTTCGTATATACGTATATTACTATTTATATACACGCCCTATTTTTAAGATACGTACTAACGCTAGCCCGCCTTACTTACTTATAGTGCCCGCGCTTAGTAAGTACCTATATCTTTTTAATACCCGCGCCCGCCCTCGTATAACAGAAACCTTATTTTATTAGTAATCTTAAGTACTAAGAGGTACTAATATTTAGTAAAGTAGATACCGCTAAATATAAAGGAGTAACTAGTAAAGTAAATACCGCTAGTTACGAGTTATAACTATTAAAGTAAATACCGGTAGTTATAAGGAAAGACGATATAGCTTAATAGTTAAAGATAGCTAATATTAAATATAAGCGGTATAGGTTAGATACGCTTATATTTAGCTTAAGTTAGCTTCGGCTAATAATAGGATTAGTATTAAAGAGATCGACTAATACTTTATATAATCGACCAATACTTTATATAAAGCTAAAGTAAGAGGCCTCCCTTTAAAAGAGGATAAAATCTTATAAAAGGTTTTAAGATAAGGATATTTAGTTTTATAAGCTAGTTATAAGTAATAAAGCGTATATTACTTATAACTAATAATAAAAATAGCGTGAGCTATTTTTATTAGCTTAAAAAGGAGTTTAGTAACTTTATAAGTTATATAAGGTATAAGTTATAGATTAGTATATAAAAGTATATAAAAGTATATAAAAAGGAAGCCTTTTAGTAGCTTTAAAAAAGTATAAAAAGAGGTCCTTTCTCCTCTTTCCCTTAACTCCTTTCCTTATCTTCTTTCTTCTTCTTTAGCTAGTTTTAATATAAGAAACCTATATAATAAGATACCCTTACTTTATTTAGTTTAGTAGTTAGCACTAAGTCTTCTTCTCCTTTTCTAGCTAGTAAATTTAAATTAAATAAATTAAGCCTAACTACTTAGTATATAAGAAATACTAAGGGTTCCGTAATATAAAACTAGCTTATAAGAATCTTTATAAACTTAATAGCTCCGATAAAAAATACTTAGTATTTATATACTTAGTAAGCTTTTTAAGCTATTAAGTAAAAGAAAGGTATTTATTATAATTACGTTTATCTAATTATAATAAATAGAAAAAGAATATCTACTTCTATAATATTATAGCTAACTAATTAGCTATAAGCTAGTTTAAGGCATTTAAAGCTTTTGTATCCCCTTATAAGCTTTATAGATAGTAGTTTTATTTTAAAAATTAAGGCTCCTAAACCTTATACTAAAGAATTAGCTAAGCTATAAGAATTTATTATATCTCTTAAAGCTTATTTTTAGTTTTATCTTACTATAATAAATTAAAAGGTAGTAAAGGTTATATTTATATTTAATTACTTATAAGGCCTAATAGTAATATAGTTCGAACCGATTTTTAAGGACTATATAGATAATAGTCCTAAAGATAGGAATTCCGAGATAAAGAATATTTTTAAGAATTTCGATAACTTTAAAGAAGCTCTATAAAAAACGTTCGGAATTATAGATAAGCAACGATTAGCAAAGTATAAATTAAGAAGCCTTAAGTAAGTTATGTCTTTATCGGCTTATATAGCTCGATTCTAATAAGTAACTTTTAAGCTAAAATAAGAAGACGATACCTTAATAGCGACTTTTTATAAAGGTTTTAAAGAAGAAGTTAAAGACGAAATTTACTGCCTAGATAGGCTAAAGACGCTATTAAACTATATTAGTCTAGCAGTCCGGATAGATAATAGGTAGTATAAACGCCGGTAGTAAAAAAAGTACCGTTTAACTCCCGGCGGGGTTATAAAGAAAAATAATAAAAAGCGATAGCGTAAACTAAGTAACGTAATAGACTTAAATACCCTTAGAGTAAGCCCGCTTAAGCCCGCTAAGAAAGCTATTTAATACTTTAATTATATAAAGGAAGGCTATATTATAAGAGATTATATTAAAAAGAGGAATTCCTTTAAGGAAAAGAATATACTTATTTATAAGAATAATGCTCTTTTAGCTTATAATCCGCGATATACTTTACTACTACCTTTAATTAAGGATACCGAAGAAATTAACGCTAAGCTTATTATGCCGACCCTTAGTCTATTTAAGACTAGTTCGCTTATAAAGAGTCTTTATAAAGAAGAACTTAAGATAAAGTTAAAAGCTAAAAGCTTAAATAATTAGTAAAGGAATGCTTTTAAGACTAAGGATAATTATAAGCATAGAACTTCCTTATAAATTATTAATAAAAACGATAAAAACGCTCTTTATTTTAATATAAATATTATACCTTTAAATATAGAAGATAATAGTAGCTATAATCTTAAAGACCTTAAATTATAAGAAATAAACAAAGAGCCCTTTTTTAAGAAAGAAGATAACGACGGGCTTTATACTCCTTTTATAAAATATCTTAATATAGTTATTACTATTAAGGATAAGGCGTATTAATAGCTATCTTAAACTAAATACTATAACGATACTTACTCTATATACTTTTTAAATAAGTAAAGAAGTAGATAGTTTCTTAAACTAAGGAAGACTTTTAATAAACCCGCTATAACGACTAAAGAACTTACTATTAATACTAAGGTTGTTATAGAAAACCTTAAGGAGGATATCGAAGCCGATAAAGAGGAACTTATATAAGAAAATACCGATAACTGGATTAAAATCGAATAACTTTAACTTTTTAAGCAATATAATAAAACGATTATTGAAAACCTTAAAGATAGTAACTTAGCTTTAACGAATAAGATAATTAAGCTAAAGGAAGATTATGTATCTCTTTTTACGTATATTATTAATTTAATTAAAGATAAAGACGATCTTAAGAAAAAGAACGACGAGCTAGCCGATAAGCTTAAGGAAAATACGGAATTCCTTAACTTAGCTATTAAAGATATGTTTAGACGATATAGCGAATATTTCGAGATAAATTATAATCTTCGCAATAAGAATTATAATTTAAATATACTTTTAAAAGCAAAAAGATTCTTAAAAGGAATGCTTAAAAATTAGCTAAAAACTAAGTAAGAAGAAATTAACGACTAAAAGCAATAAAAGGAGATTAATTATAATAAAGGTATTAATGTTATTAGTAAAGCAGTTAAAGACTATAAAGCTAGTAAAGATTTAGTTTTTAAAGCTATTAAGAAGCTTAGTAACTTAGATAAACTAGTTTTATAAAAGGAATTAAGATCTACTAAAAAGTCGGTAAACGAGGCAAAAGACTAACAAGCCTAAAAATAATAAGGCTATTTCTTAGTAAAAAGAACTTACTTACGTTAAATAATAATTCTTAAAGTATAAAAATAACCTTTTTATTAAAATTAAGAGGATATCGCCTTAACGTATTAGTAGATTGCAGTGCGATAAGTAGCTATATTTTTCTTATAATAGTAAATCGTTTAAAATTACGTTATAAAAGAAAAGATAAGCCTTATATACTTTTTTTAGCAAAAGGATTACCTTTTAAGTATATATAAGGAAGTAAAATATACTCTCCCGCAGCCTATAGGCTAAATACAGCATGAATAACACATTATATAAATACGCTAAAATATACATTAAATTTGCTATATAATTCTACATACTATACATATTCCCTTATATTATTCCACCTATATATAAGCAAGATATAAGCAGATTAAGAAGAGGTGTATGTGGAGACTATATGCAAAATCCGTGCTAAGTCGCTACGCTACCTTATATTCCTTGCGGGATTAATCCCTAGGCTTATAAATACAATATTAACCTAATAATAGCTATTAGCCTACTATATATACCTACGCTAGACAAGGGGCTCTTTTCTAAATCACTTAAGTCACTTATAGCTTAGGAATTATCTATATAAGGAAGCCTTAGTCCCCCCTTTACCTTAGATAGATTATTAACCTTATATATATATATCTTACCTATTTCTTTACCTTTTCGCATACTCTTTATATCTCTATAATCCCCTCACTCATAGCTATAAGCCTACTCTCTTCTATACCTATTTGCTCCTTAATTAGTTATAAGCCCGGCTTCCCTTTAAGCCGGACTTACCCCCAACCCCTGCCGACGCTTTTCCGACTTTTACGTAATCGGTAAAATCTAGCAAAAATTTTTCCTACCTTCCACGTGGTCGCGCCTATTTAGGGTATTTTCTCCAGAATTGCCCCGATATCTTATCGGACTCGGTTCTTTGTTTTTCCCCTCTCCTCCTCCTTCCTATACCTTATGTCTTTACAACTATATCTTTAGGACTATATTAAATATAAAAAACCTCATAAAAATCTTTCCCTTTATAACGATAAACGTACTTTCTAACATAATTTTCCCTATATTTTTCAAACCCCTCCTATTATATTCCTTTACTAATATTCTTTCGATTAATATTTCTTACCTCCTCTCTTTTTAATTAACTTTTATACCGAAATACCTCTCGAAAAAATCTATAAAAACCATAGCTACTAAGAACGACTACTAATTCAGCAAGCTAAAAGGTTCTTCGAATTATTCCTCTTAGTTACTCTAAATAAAATCCGTTTTTATCCGAGAGAAAGCCGCCGGAGCCGTCTCTTAAGATCTATATACTAAATTAGCGGAAATCCTTGCCCTTATACGTCTTATAGTTAAGGATAGTCCTCTCTTTTAGATAAAACACTATACGACTGTAAAGTTAGCTTAGGAAGCTTTAAAAACCCTTTATAACTTAGTAAATTTCACCTTAAATTTTCTTCTTATAAAAGAACTATTTAACATAACCCTTAAAACCTATACTTCGATCGCGATATATCTAAATAAGATAAAAGAGCTTTTCGATAAGCTAAATACACAAGAAATTAAAATCCTTAAGGTAGTGATTATTACCTAGATTTTAAAATGCTTAAATAGCTCCTATTCTAGCTTTATAACTAATATTTCTTAAGCTTTTTAAGATAACGCCTAAGCCTATACTTTAAAATCACTTTCTTCCTCTTTAATCGATAAGTTTAAAAGGATTAAAGCTTTAGAAGGTCCCTTTTTTAATTAACTGTTCTTTTTATATAGTAAAAGACCCGCCTTCTATAAGAATTATAAGAAAAAGGGCTATGCTATAAAAGACTGTTTTTAGCTTAAGGAAAATAAAGATAAGGTAAAGGCAGTAGGTTTTAAACTTAAAGCTTCTTCTTCTTCCTCCTTTTCTTATAAAAGGCCCCTTCCGATTAAACCTTCTTAGGACTATTCGAATAGGAATAATAAGCGTTCTACGCCTATACCCTCCTTAAGAGAGTCTTCTTAAGAAAGAGTTTTAGTTACTAGAAAATTAGTAGTTAAAGGCCGAAAAAAGAGACGGGTTTCCTCTTCTAGAGAGTCCTCTCCCTTTAGAGAAGTACTTTATATTTCCGACTCCTTAGCTTAGGTAAATAACCCTCCCTTTCCCTCTATACCCTTTATACCCTTTATACCCACTATACTCTCTATACCCTCTATACCCTTTATACCCTCGATACCCTTAATACCCTCGATACCCTTTATGCCCTTTATACCCTCGATACCCTTAATACCCTCGATACCCTCAATACCCTCTATGCCCTCTATACCCTTTATACCCTCTACCCCCTTTATATCTACTATACCTCTTTTATATACACCTCTTTTATATACCTCTTTAAAAGAGAAAAAGAAAGCTAATATAAGAAATATTATAAGACCTTTAAAGCCTCTTTTTTTCTTTATTTCTTAGGTTGTTTCTAGGGTGGATAAAAATATTATAAAAACAAAAAAAGGGAATATATATAACTTTATTTTTAATATAGGGGCTTTTAAGCATATAGTATATAATAAATCACTCCTCTCTTCTTATAAAGATATATATATAACTATTACTTAGGGAAAAGCGTCTTTTATTATAGTTAAAGGCGTAGGGAATTTATATTTTAAATTTCCTTATAGCAACATACGCTATATATTAAAGAACTGCCTTTATATACTAGAAATTAGTATTAATATAATAAGCTAATTATTTCTTTTTAATACCTCTGCTTTAATAAGTAAAGATAATATCACTCTCTTAGATAAAGAGGCAAATATACTTCTATAAGGCTTTGTTAATAACGGCCTTTATTATATCCTTATAGTTATAAAGACTTGCTTTTAAATTAACAATAAAATATATAATATAAAAAGCTCTATAAACAATATACCTATAGACAATATATCTATAAACAATATAACATCTATAAACAATATACCTATAGACAATATATCTATAAACGATATAATATCTATAAACAATATACCTATAAATAATAAACCTATAGACAATACCTTTATAAATAAAGATAAAAAGTCTATAGATAAAAAGAAGACTATAAATATACTTCTTTAGTATAAAAGATTAAGACATATAAATTATAAATCACTTTATAGATACCTAAGAAAAAGGTATTCTAATATAAATATAAACAAAGCTAATATAATAAAGATAAAGCAATGCGAAGCTTGCATAAAAGCTAAACAAAC
>JAPEBW010000888.1:0-35985 GCA_027405785.1 Ophiocordyceps robertsii
AAAAGAGGAATATACTAAATACCTTTAATAAGTTATAAAGAGGCTATATATAGCGTAACAATTTATAAAGCTAAATATATATTCTATTAGCAATTAAGTAAGTTCCTTAGTTTTATTTTATTAGTTAATAAGATATCGGTAGATTCTTAATAGGTAAAAGCAATCGCTAAATAGCTAGTACTTAATACTTATCGAGATATTTAAGTCTTCCTTAAGTTCTATAACTACTACTATTATTTTATCTACTGCTACTTATATATAGTAGCACCTCTTACCGCACTACTAAAAGGTAGTAGTAATAGTAAGAAGCTAAGGAGAGTAGACCTAAACGCGACCGAATTTATAGCGTTTTAGTCTTTAAAAGACGTATTTTTTAATATACCCTTACTTTAATACTACGACTTAAAAAGGCATACTTAAATTAAAACTAATATATTATAATATATAATAATAGGCATTCTATCCTAGCTTAATAATAAAGGTCGCTACTACTTAATTATATTTTAGTTAAGAAAGTTTACCGGGGCCGAGTTAAACTATAAAGTCCCGGATTAAGAACTATTTACTATTATAAAGTTATTTAAATACTAGCGATACTATATCGAAAGAGCCGTATAATAAGAAAAGGTTTTATTTAACTATTTTAACCTTTAGATATTTATATACTAAACCTCCTTTAATCGGAGATAAGCATAATAGTATATATACTTAGCGCTATTTAACTTTATAATTAAGCATAGGATAAGGAAATTAAACCCGGCTAACGTACTATTAAGAATGCTTAGATATAAGGGCGAGAAGCCTCTATTTATAAAGTTATTACCGGAGCTTTAGTTAAAGCTAGCACCGATAAATTATATAACTATTAATAATCTATAAAGGAATAATAAAAAGTCTTTATAAGTAAAAGAAAGCTTAATCTTAAGCCGGTATAAGTATAGCGAGTTGCCTTTATATAAGGAAAATATATAAGCTTTTATATAGCGAACTACTACTAACTTAAGAGCGGACCTTAAGTAGCTAGCTATATAAGCTAAAAAGAGAGCTAGTTATAAAGAGCTACTTTTAAGAAAGACTATAAAGGATATAGCTTACGGCCTCTTAGTATACGTTATAGAAGTTCTTAATACTTTATTAAAATTACTAAAACGTACTTAAAGCGAAGATATAGTAATTGCTTAACGAAAGGCGACTAAAAACTTCTTAAAAGAGAAGTATCCTTAGTTATTACGACTAGATAGATTATTATTATAAAAAAGACAAATCGTAGTACCTTTTAATATTACCTTATAGTAAGAGTTAATATAACTTTACTATAATAACCTATTAATAAGATACTTTAAAGGCTAACGAATAGGTAAATTACTATTAAGAAATTTCTACTAAAAGAATATAGTAAAGGATATTAATTAATATATTTAAGAATACTTAGTATATTAAAGCGCCGTATTAAGGAGGCATCGCCCTTATAGCGCTATATAATTATTACTATACTTTATATACTAAGTGCGACTAAAAGTAATAGCGGACTTCCCCGTTTAGGGAGTGCTATAAGAACGCCCCGCCTAGCTACGACTATAAGTCGGAGTAACTAGTGCCCTCCCCCTCCCGCGCCTACGGCGACTTAAGGTCGCGGCGGGAGTAGACGTAAAAGAAGTCGCCCCGCTAGCAGCCCGCTAAGGCGTCTACTTCGGGGCCTATAAGGTTCCCGCTATTAGCGTTAAAGGCGGCACGAGACCGAGCCGGGTAAGGCGACTTAAATAATACTTAGTCGACTAAGCGGAATTAAGCGTTATAAGAAAATTAAGGGGAAGAGACCCCGCCTTACTATAAGCGAAAAACTAAAGGTACTTAGGGTTTAAGCTAAGGTCTTTAGTATCCCCTTCCTTACTAGCTAAGTTAGGAGCGTAGACGGCGCGAATATGCTTTAAAGCGGGGACCGCGGGGCTATTAGCCCCGGAGGCACTACTCTTAAAAAGGCTATAAGCCCGCTTCGGCGTAAGCGGGGGGACGTCGCGGCCCGCGGATAGGCTAGGAGTAGGAGAGGCGAGGAGTAATACGAGGTCGTCGTCGTTATCGCTATTACCGCCGCTCTTATAGTCGGAAACGATAAAGACTAAGTCGGGACCGGGCAAAGGGCTATCCCTATCCTTAAGGACCTTAGTCTCGGCCTCGTTAGCGTCGTCGTCGTCCTTATCTAGCTCCTCCTCCGACTCGTTATTACTAACGTTAAGCTTAGGCTTCCTTAAGTCGGATATAACGTTAGCCTTAATAGCCTTTCCCTTGCCCTTACCTTTAAGCACTCCCTTATACTTAAGCTCCTAGGCGAGAGCGGCGCGCTTTTAAGCATAGGCCTTAGCGAGAGCCTTAGCTTAGGCCTTCTTCTTAGCCTTAGCTTCGGCCTTAAAGTCTTTTAAGATAATAAGAACCTTAAGTAGCGGGGGCTTAAGCGGTGCGAGGGCGGCACGAGCACGCGTAGGGTTTAAGTCGGGCAAACGACCCTTAAGGGCGATATCTCGGCCCTTATAGCCGCTAAAGCTAAGGTAATCGGCCACTATAAATAGCGTATTCTTTATGCTTTTTAGGTTTTAGGCTATAGCGTAAACGGTTTAGTAGATAACCGTAATAGTGCCGTTAACTTTATTAGCGAGCTTAGTATTAGCTTTATAGGCCGCGCGCGCGTTGTTAATAAAGCGGCTAAGGGTAAAGGTAAGTAGCTTAACGTTTTCGTTAAGGGAGGTAGGACTAAGGGGAGCACTAAACGCGAGAGCCCGTGCCGTGGTGGCGCCGGCACGCTACTAAAGCTTTATCGCCGTAAAGGCGAGCTTTATATATATAGAGCGCTTAATAAGCTAACCGGATTTATATAACTCCTTTTAAGCGGCGTAAAGCTTGCGGGCTATATCCTCGCTTATAGCGGTAAGCTATAAAAGGGATTAGCCGAGGTATATAGGCGGGTTTAACGCGAGACTACTTACTTAAAAATAAGATCGGTTGCCTAAGGAGTACGTAATATACGCTTTTATAAAGATAGCTAAGAGAGGATTAGCTATGCGTACTATACGCGCCTATATAGCGGATATAACTTAAATATATATAGGCTTAGTTTTAATAGCCCTAGAAAACTATAAGCATATCGTCGCTTAATAAACGGCCTATATATATATAATAAGGAATTTTATACTTAGTGCTATAATAAGCCTAGGCTTCTTTATCCTTAGTATCTTTACTTAGCAGTTTAAGGAGCGGACTTATATTAAGGTTAGAAAAAGTAACCTTCTTCTTCGGTATAGTAGCGATAAAGACAATAAGTATAACGATAGAAAAACGGCGGGCACGCGAATAAGGCGGGGCGGTAAGTATATAATAAGCTCGTAAGAAAGATAAGCGCGTCTTTAAAAAAAGGAGAAAAAGTGCGAGCGCACGCGCGCGGTAAGTAGGAAGCTTTATCTCTAAAGCTAAGCGCGGGATTAATAACTAGGCGGCGCGAATAAATAACGGTCCCGATTAAAAATATACGCGCACGGCGGGGCGCTAAATTCCTATTAACGGGGACTACTATAGGCCTACTCTTTAAAGGTCGCGCCACCCGCGGGAGGGGCGCGGGTCGAAATCCCGCTTACCCCTCCCGCCCCCGTATTAAGAAGGTGGATAAGGGGGATAGGAGAGGGTCTACTGCCTACACCTTAGGCCTAAAGCGCAATACTCCGGACCGCGGGCCGCTTAAGTTAGTAGCGGCCTTAGCCTTATTAAGCCGCGTTAAACTACTTAGCGAGCGGGATATACTTACGGCGGAAGGCGCACTTCCTTTTTCTTTATATAAAGTTATAAGACCTTATATAAGGCGGACTAAGCACGAATAAGGGGAGGTTTTACCCTAAGCACTCCGGTTTTTCCCTCTTATTTATAAACATCGAATTTCTAAAAACCTAGATTAAGTCTTTAGCGTAAACTTAATAATAATAATAATAATATACTTTATATAACTATAAAAAGAACTATTAATAGACTTTATTATAGGTTTATTAAAAGTATAATATAAAGGGCGAGAAGTTAACGCAATACTAATAATCGTAGACTAATATACTAAGTACTGCCTCTTTATTTTATATTTTAAGATAATAAACGCGCTTAAGCTAGTAAAAGCATTTTATTATAATATTAAGTTAGTATATAGGCCTTTAAAGGGCGTAGTTACGAATAAAGAATTACTATTTATTAGTAAGTTTTAGTTAAACTTATATTTTATCTTATAAGTAAAACGTAGGTTATTAATAGCGTTTTACCCTTAAACCGATAAGTAAACGGAGCGTATAAATTAAGTAGTATACTACTACTTAATATACTTTATAAATTTAAAATAAATAAACTAAGCGTCCCTTTTCTAGGTAGTATAATTTGTATATAATAACGCAATTAATACTACTATTAAGCTATCCCTTAATAAGGCCCTTTTTAGCTATTAATTAAACTTTTATATTAATATTAAGGATAACGTTACGAAGGGGGAGGTGCTTAAAGTAAGAGTAAGAATTAATAAGCTAAAAACTTTATAATAACGACTTAAGGAATACTAGCAAAAAGCTATTAAATCGCAAGCGAAGTACTATAACTTTAAGCACTAACTACTTTTACTTAAAGTTAGTAACCTTATTATACTCTTTATAAAGAATTTACGGCTTAAGGATAAAAAGAAGAAGTTATCTCTTAAGTATATTAGGCCTTTTTAGGTACTATAAGCTATCGGAAAGTAAGCTTATTATTTAGCTCTCTTAAATAAGTACTTATATATATATAATATATTCTATATTAGCTTATTAAAACCTTAAAAGGAAAGGCTAGGCGACTAAGAAGACGCTAAACTATTAACGATACCTAACCTTTAAGATAAAGAAAGCGAATAAGAAGTCTAAAAAGTACTAAATAAGAAACGCGTTAAAGGTAATGCCTTTTTCTTAGTTAAGTAAAAAGGATAGCTAGTAAAGTATAATTAGTAGGTTAATGCTAAAGATATAGCGAATAGCTAAGCACTTATTAGCGAATACTTTATTAACCTTACTAAGAAAAAGAAAAAACGTAAAACTAAGTAAAGGCTAAGACGCTAAAGGCATAAGGATAACCTACTTATTAAGTTATAATTCCTTACTAACTTAATACCGATTCGCTACTAATTAACTATATCCTTAGTTAAGGTAACTATTTATAAATTAGTAAAATATAAAATAAGGAAGAAAAGCAAGTAAGAGTAAATAATTAAAAGAAAATATAAAGCTAAACTAAGTCCTCCTTAAAACGATAACGATAAAGGAAAGAAACTATAAGCTAAGCTATTACTACCTTACGTTATTAATAAAGGAGAGATAAAAGAAAGATAAAAGAAAAGATAAACTTAAACCGTCTTTTACTTATATCGACGCTTCGCTAGCGTTATAGGAACTTACTAAATAGTCCCCTTATTTATATTAGTTAAGGAGGGAAACGTTAGTATTCCCCTCTCCTTTATTAGCTATATCTTAATTAGCATAGCACTTACCTCCGCCTTTATAATAAGTAAGGCGTATCGCTAAGACGTATAGCCCGTATCGCCTATAAGTAGCTAGAGTTTTAACCGTGCTTTTTAAGCATAGTACTCCGGACTAGCTACGTTAATGCTAAAAGGCGGCGCCGGGGTTAACTAAGTAAACAGCTCGCGCCGCTTATTAATAAGCGTGCGATAGTCGCTACGCTAAAAGACTTTCCCTTTTATAAGCTTTAGTCTTATAATAAAGTAAGTAGCTAAGTAATACTACAACTTATTATACTATTTACTATCTTTACTACTTAATTAGTAGTATCGCGAGACTGTCTCCTTATATAAAAAAACAATTATACGTTTACCGTATTAATAAACTTTTTTTCTTAAAGGCGTTTAATTATATTACTTTAAAAGGGCATTAAGTAAGCATTTAAGATAATAATAGCGTTAATTCCTTATAAGTTTATAATTACTTATCCTTTTTCCTTTCCGTTTACTATCTTTTATACTATAAATACTAGCGCTGCGAATAAAGTTAGCCTATAAACTTATTTTAATCGGCCTTATACGGTTAGCTAGCTAAATATTATATTTACTACCTTCTTATTCTTATCGCTTAATAAGTATAATCTTAATACGACTTATTAGTATTACTATTCTTTTATTAAAGAAATACGTATATATTCGGATTTATATATATATACTACTTCTTTATCTTTTTAAAAGCAGGGAAACGATTAAAGAATATCTTAAACTTTTAATATATATTTTAAGTCCTTAGTATAAATTTCAATACCTTTAATAGTAATAAGTTTAAGTAAGTCCTTAGTTTAGCTTATTTTAAGCTTATAGTTTACTATAAGATCTTTTTATAGGAAGTCTTTAACGGGGTTTATTTTATTTCGATTTTTTATAAAGGCTTCCGCTAATAAAGTAGTAGCATTAACCTCCTTATATAGCTAAAACTGCTTATTAAGGTTCGTAATTATCCTTACTTTTTAGCCTTAGCGGAGTACTAATAGTTCTTTAAAATAGTTTATCGCTATAAAGCTCTTATAATCTTATATTATTATTTAGGCGAGCTTAAGGTTTTTTAGGAAAAATATTATATTACGCTTTAATAGCGGCGCTTAGACCTATATAAGTAAGGTATAGCTAGAACTAGCTAGGATTATTATAGAAACTAAGCAGATTACTTATATATATATTGCTAGTTTTAGCTAAACTATCTTAACTTTAGCTTTAATCCCTTTATAGGCCCCGATTTATAAGACTAATATAAAGTTAATAAAGTCCTTTTAATAAAAAACTAAAAAGTCTTAGCTAAGTAATATATTAGTCGCTAAGCGTTTTACTATTTAAGCGCCGATTCTTACCTTTATAACCGCAAGGCTACTATTTAGCTTTCTTAGTATATATATAGTAAATTCTGCTTATTTAATAGTAGCTATCTTTCTTACTCCTTAAATAAAAATTCGTTAAAAGGAGTTTATAGTTATATCTTAAAAAGTCTTTATTAAGTTAGCTTAAATAAGGCTTTAGTTTACTTTAGTGTTTATATAGGCTTTAATGCTTATTTTAAGCCTTTCTTTTTTATAGATTAATAAGTATATATAGGTAAATCGGGATAGCTTATTAAGGTTTAATAACTAAATATTAAAGGAAGCCTTAACTATCTAAACGCTTTATAGCTTCTAAATAACTACTTATTATACTAAGCTATATCTTTATATAGCAACGTCTTAGTTAAGGTTAAAGGGGTATTTATCTTTAATATATTAATAAAGCTTATTCTTTAAAGGGAATACTTCGCTATAAAATCTATATACTTTATTAGCTTCTTAAACTAAGTTTACTATAGTATAGATTATAGTTTCTTTTAGGCTTTTATCGGTATTTAACTAAGCTTTTTTTATATTATACTCTTTATCCTTTTAATAGTCGTTAGTTTTTACTATAGTTTCTTCCTTAGTTATAAAGTATACTTATTTTAGCTTTAGCGTTAATAAGTATATAGTCTTAAAAGTTCTTTTTCTTTTAAGCTAGAGGACTTTAGCTTATATTTTTAACTATTTAAACGGGTTTCTTCCTTAACTTAGTAAGCGCTATAAGGCTTATAGTATATTCGCTTTTACTAAGCGGTCTAAAAACGTAACTCGCGGCCTTAATAAGCCCTTAATAAATAGCTAAAGCGTCTTAAACTATCCTTTAAGTATATATAAAGTATAGCTAGTCGGCCCTTATCTTTTTATAGGTTAAACCTATTTTTTTCGCGCTAGTAAGTACTTTTAAGATCCTTAAGTATATTAAACTTATAGCTAAAAAAGAATCTCTTAATATTTATTAATTTATTTATTAATATCCTTATTTCTTACTAAACATTATAAGGATTTTTATAAATAAATATTTAGCTTTTAGTAGATTACTATAGTTAAGTAATCTAGCTAGTAAAGCATGGCTTTAGCTTTATATTATAAGCGCGATATTTAAGACTTAAAGTCGAATCTTATTACTATATCTTTAATAGTAAAGTGCTTTTTATTAAGTGCTTATATTACTATATTTAAGCGGATTCCGAACCGTTTTTATAAGGCGGAGATTTATTAGCTTAGTTTAACGCTATGCTTACTAAGTTCTTCTTATTATAGTTCCGAAAGGTCCTTAAAATACTATTCCGCCGTACTTTCTTAAAGAAAAGAGGGCAATTAAATAGCTAATTCGTTTATATAAGCCTTGCCTTTATTAGCGTTTTAGTAAATAAAGTCGATAAAACAGTCTACTCTTTAAAATATATTAGCTTTATTATCTTCTTAGACTTTATTAAAAAATATTTTTAAAGCTCTTTATAGGTTAAATCTCCTTATATCCTTAGCTTATAGTTAAGGTTTTTCTTAAGGCTTAATAAGCGCGTCTTTTTTTTTAGTACTTAAAAGAGACTAAGAAATTATTTATTCGATATTACTATTATTTTTACTAAAGGGCTTAAAGCTATACTTAGTCTTAATATCTACGCACTAAGGATAAATAGGTTTAGCCCGCTAAAGGTATTACTTACCGCGTCCTTATCGCTTATTATTAAGGTCTTAGTCTTAATACTCTTGCTAAGCGCTTAACTTTCTATTTTATATATATCCCGGAATCCGGTATACTATAAGGCCCTTAGTATAGGAGGCTCGTTTTTATTAATTAAAAGTCTTAAAAATGCTTTAATAAGCGCGGCTATAGCGGATAAGGCAAAATAGTAATATTAAACTAAGAAACTACTAAGTATCTTTTAAAGCGGATTTCCGGTTAAGGCCCTTAAGCTAAACTTTATTAATAGTATATAGTAAAAATATCCGCTAAGCTTATCGTCTTAAGGAAAAAGTAACTTTATTATAGGCTTAATTTAGAGGGTATTTAGTAAGTAAAGAGCTAAATAGTTTTAAGGTTAGCTTATCCTTACTTCTTTTATTTAAAAGATAATTAATTGATTTAAGTAATATTAAATTTAGTTTACTTAATTATATAGGTTTTATCGTTTTATAGTCTATCCTTTATTAGTATTTTAAAAGCAAATTGCCTTTTAAAAGGTAATAGTTTTAGCTTAGCTAAGCAAGACTTATTTTACGTCTTATTTAGCTTTATAGGCTATTATAGTATAATACCTTAAAAAGGAGTAAAGGAGATTATTAAACTAGTATACTTAGTAGGCCGCGGCCTTTTCCGCTTTTATAGCTTACTTATCTTAAAGTTTTATTATAAGTATATTAAAGAAAAGGTACTTATTATTAAGGTTAGACTTAAAGGCTAATAGGAGCTTCTTACTAAAGAAAATGTTATTTAGTATTTAACTTCTTATAAGATAAGTACTTAATCGTATAATATAGTTACTTTTAGCTTAGCGGATATTTAAGGGATTTCCGTTTAAATAAGTAAGAATTATTACTATTTACTATGCTTTATAGTATAAAAATAAGGAGATAAAGCGCGGACTAATTATTATTAATTAAGGCTAGTGCTATAAACTAATTACTACTAGTTAAGGCTAGTACTATAAGCTAATTATTATTAGTTAAGCTAGTATAATAAACTAATTACTATATATAAACGTATATAAGGGTTTAGAAATAGTAAAAAGCTTATTTATTCTTTAAAGTATAGCTAGCTACTTTATACTTAGTTTTTTAAGCTAATTTTAAAGATCTTAAACTATACTATCTTTTTATTTATTATTAATATATAAATAAACTATAAATATCTTTATAAAATCGCTTAATAAACTAAGTATAAGCTTAGTTTAAAATACTATAAACTATAGTTAAGGAAATCCCTTAAATATCCTTAAATATTCTTAAAACATCGCGGTAAAGTTTATCTTATATCTTTTAAGGTGCTTTTATAGTTAAAAATAGGTCGAACTATAGTTAAGATATCCTACGGAAATCTTTAAATATCCTTTAAAGATACTAGCGGAATCCGCTTAATAGTTTTTATAGTATCTTTTATAATTAAAAACGTCGTAAACTATAATTAAGTAAGCTCTTAAGATTTTATAGTTATATCTTAAAAGCTTTAGCGGGGTCCGATTAGTAATATTTATTATATCTCCTTAAGCGAGCCTTTATAGTGCGTGCTTTAAGCGTTCCCGTTACGGGGTTTTATAAGGCTCCTTAAAAGCAGAATAAGAAGTCTAGGCATAGCCGTTTAGATTCCGTAATACTATATTATAAAAAGAGCTATAGTTATATTATAGTAAATACCTTAAAGTTAAGCTAATATATAGCTAAAGTCGTATAAAACTTTACTTAAACTTTGCTTAAGTTTAACTTAAATTTAACTTAAGTACAGGCTACTTAAGTAACTTTAATAAGTAAGAAGCTATATAGCTTAAATAAAGTTTTCTTTCTTCCCTTTTTAGCTTTAAATAAATAATTATTTAGCTATATACTATTAAACTAAGTATATACTAGCCCTAAATATATTTAAAGCTCTTAATAAATAAGGTTATATAACTTAAAAAAGGACTTACTATTAATAATATAGCGTAAGTAAGAAGGCTACTTAGTATAAGGAGGCTATGCTTAAAAAAAGTAAGAGGGAGGGCTGAAAAAGGCTAATATTTAAATAAAGTTTAAGTAAGCGATCCTCTTACTATAAGCAAAGGCCGTTAAAATAAGCTACTAAGTTTAAGTAAGCTAGTAATAGATTTAATAGCTAATAAGTTAATTTAAGGCCTTAATATAAAAGTTAAAGAAGATAGTAAGGATATATATATAAGGAGAGGCCGGCCTACTAACTAATAGCTTAATACTACTTTATAATATAATAGCGGGGGCTATAATACGTATAATAAAAAAAGAAATAATAAAGAAAAAGGACTAATAAAAGCCGCTCTTAGTGCTAAGAAAATCTTATAGCTAATATTGCTACTTTACACCTTAAGTATAATATATATAAAAGAAGTATAAGATTAACTAAGATATTTTCTTAAGCTTAAAAGAGGTTTTTTACTAAATTTATAATTACTTAAATACTAAGCTATAATAAACTATAGCGACTTATTATAGTATAAGTATAAATTAAGGCTATGATTAATAAGAGTTTTTTAAGTACCTTAACTTAATTTACCTTAATATAAATATTTAATTACGGGCTATAGCGGCTATTTATACGATTAAATAAAGTAAGAACTAAAGATTTACGGCGTTCCTCTTAAAGTTTAAATAATAGCTCTTTAAAGTAAGAGGGGGATCGTAGCTATATAATATATAAATCGTATTCTTAAAAGGCTCTTTAAGCCTTCGCTTTAAAGAGGTACTTATAATAATTAACTTTTTACCTTTTAGCTTCTTAATAGTAAAGCTAAAAAGGGTTTAGTAAACTAAGTAGCTGTTTTAAAGCTAAAAAAAAGCAATAAGGAAGGTAACTTAAAACTAAAAGAACTTAAAAGGCGATACTTTAATAAGTAAAACTAATACTATAACCTAGCTAAAAAAAAGGATAAAGCTAACTTAAAATATAAAAGTGCTATACTTTTAAGATAATAAAGTATATCGCCCGCTTTTATAAGAAAAAGAAGGAAGGAACCTTATAAATAGCTCTAGCTACTACTAAGGAAGTAATTAAAGTAAATTCAGATTTAGGAAAAAAGGAACCTTAATATAAAGTTAAGCTTTAAGAGAAAAGGAAAAATAGTAAACAGCTTTAAGGTTAATAAAAGAGCACCTTATACTAAACTTAGTACTACTTAAAGTTAGTATTAATAAGAAAAGGGGGCTTAATATACTTATAAATATAAGCTATAATTATTATGCTATAATAAGTAAAAAGGTAATAATAAAGCTATAAATACCTTTAATAAATAAAATAAGAAGGCTATTATAGCTTTTTTTAAAGAATATACTAATACTTTAAACAAAGTAAATTATAGCGTTTAAGATAAAGATTAATAATTACTTAAAATAAATATTTACCTATATAGTATTAAAGTTAAGCTATAATATATTATTAAAGAGACTATAAATAAAGAAGAAGAAGGTAGTTTATAATACTAAAGGTAAGTAGATTTCGTATAAGAAAGTAAGGATTTAAATCGGCCTTTAAATATTAAAAGAAGCTATAAAGATTGCGAATAGTTAAAAGGTAAAGCTAGTAAGCGCTTAAATCTTTACGGCGGAGTATTAATAAGAAAAAAGCATAAAAGAATAGCTAAAAGCGGTGATAAGCATTAAATATAAGAGTAATTATAATAAAAAATATAAAGAGGGCTTTTTAGCTAAAAGCGCTTATAAACTTAATAAACTATATCCTACCTTAAGTACTATAAGCTTACTTAAACCTTTTCGCACTAATAAAAGCGCTTAAGTAGCCTTTATTTTAACGAAGTATAAACTATAAGATTTACTTTATTAAAAATAGAAATAGTAAAGAGCCGCTATTACTATAAAGGCCTTTATATAATATATTAAAAAAAAGCTACTTATCTTTTAAAAAACCTTAAATAAGTTACTAAAAGTAAACTTTATCCGCTAAAGTAGCTCCTTAGCTATTATATTAATACTACTTATAAAGAAGACTAATAGCTGCTTATACTTTTATTATAATTATTAAGCTTTAAATACAATTTTAAAAAAGGATTAATACACGCTACTACTAATTATAAAAACGCTAAAAATACTAATAAAAGTATATTAGTTTATAAAACTTAACGTTATTATAGCGTTTTATAAGATTAAAATCGTAAAAAGCTATAAGTTTAAAACTATTACGCTTTATAGTATACAAATTAAGGGATAAGGTATAAACTTATTACCGCTAGTTAAAGCTAATACTATAATCTAATTACTACTAGTTAAAGCCGGTACTACGAACTAATTACCGCTAATTAAGCCGGTATAACAGACTAATTACTATATATAAACGTATATAAGGGTTTATAAATAGTAAAAAGCTTATCTTTTCCTTAAGATATATTTAGCTACTTTATACTTAGTTTTTTAAGATAGTTTTAAGGATATTCTACTATAATGTTTAGCTGTTTATTATTAATATATAAATAAACTATAGATATCCTTAGAAAATTACTTAATAAACTAAGTATAAGCTTAATTTAAAATACTATAAACTATAGTTAAGAATATCTTTTAAATATTTTTAAATATCTTTTAAAAATCGCGGTAATGTTTATCTTATATCTTTTAAAGTGCTTTTTTAATTAAAAATAAGCTAAACTATAGTTAAAATATCCTGCGGAAATCCTTAAATATCTCTTTAAAATACTAGCGGAATCTATTTAATAGTTTTTATAGTATTTTCTATAGTTAAAAATATTATAAACTATAATTAAATAAGCTCTTAAGTATTTATAGTTATATCTTAAAAATCCTAGCGGGGTTTATTTAATAATATTTATCGTGTTTTTAAGCGAGCCTTTATAGTATATACTTTAAGCGTTCCCGCTATAAGGTTTTATAAGGCTCCTTAAAAGTAAAGTAAGAAGTTTAAGTATAGCCGCCTAAATTTTATATTAACTCCTTTAAGTAAGGAAAAGAATCTAACGTCTTTATTTAGTTAATATAAAAATAAAGTAAAAAAGGCGCTAAATAATAGCTTTATGATAGTATTTTTATACTATATTAATAATATAGTATCTTTATCTTTTTAATAGTCTTTAAGTCTATTTAGCTAATAGCGGTTAAGTAGTTTAAGAAAGTAAGTAAAAAGCTTTATTATAGGTTTTTACTACCTATTTAGTTATAAATTCTTATCTTATTAAAGCAATTAGTATATTTAGCTAGAATTTATAGTAAGGTTTTTAAGTCTCCTTTAAGTATATATTTAAGCGCTTTATTAAACTTTAAAAGGTTATAGTGCTAAAAAATGTTTATATTTTATAGTAAGATATATTATAAAACACTAGCGTATTTAAGCTTTATTTTATATTATTATCTTACTTACTTTTTATACTATTTTTTATCCCTTACTAAGTTTTTTATGTTACTTATTAGCTTTATAAGCCGCTTATAAGTAAGATATTTTATCTTACTTATTGTAATTATTATAGCTATCCTTTGCTTTTTTTTACTAAACTCTTTAACTTATTATTTTCCTTATATAGCGCTACTACCTACGCTTTTTTACTAATTAACGCGCGTTTAGCTACTAAGAAAGTATTAAAGTAAGGTTAAGTTATTCTGCTAATTATAATAAAAATAATTAGCACTAAGGTATTAAACGTTTATATTCCTGCTTAAAAGCCGGTAATAAGGTCTTTTATAGTCTTAATGCTTAATGTTTTGCTTTTAAGGTTTTAAACGTATTTAATAGTCTTAAAAACCCTTTTTATAAAAAAGGCTTTAAGGCTAAAAATATAAAGCGCGTAGTTAATATAGCTAATAAAGCGGACGTTAAACCTTAAGAACTTTATTGCTTAAGATAAAGTTAAGTCGCGTTTAAATTCTTTATAGGCTTATAAGTATAACTTAGCATAGTTTATAGCTAAGCGGAAACTCTTAATTATTATAATCTTATTACTAAAATATAATCTTATAAAGCTAGGCCTGTTTAAGATTATATTAGTTATTATTAGTAGCTCTTATAAGATTAAGCGGTATAAAATTAAGCGGCGGAATATATTATAAGCTTACTTATTACTATTTATTTTAGTTAAAAAGGCGCGGCGGATAGACTATAATAAGGCGCTTATATACCTTTATTTAACTAAGCTAAGTATAGCGGTTAAAAGGAAGAGTAAACGCTAAGCGGGACTAAAAGGGTCTTTAACGCTTATAGCAGCTATAAGCTAAAAAGGGGATTTTATTACGCCGTCTAATCTATATATAAAGCGAGATAAAGTTTTTATTATAATAGCTTAAAACGTTATTATAAACCCGGCTATAAACTTATTAAGCTAGGCCGTAAATATATAGTTAAAAATAGCGTAAATATCGTTTTAATTGTTTAGCTAAAGTAGGTTTTTACTAGTTATAATAGCTATTATAAATTTTAAGACTATAGTAAAGTAAGCTAGCTTAAGAGCATTAAGTATTAGCTAATTATTCTGCTAGTAAAAGGTTTTAGCTACGCCTTAAAAACTATATAAGCGGCAGGGGCTTTTAGATTATAAAAGCTAAGTAAGAAGTATAGCTAAGTTATTATAAAAGCGGCCGTTTAAACTATGTAGTAGTATAAAGCTAAAAGGCGAATTATTTAAGTTAAGCGTTTAAAAAGGGTAATATAAGCTATGTCTAATAGTATTATAATTTAAGTTAAGTTGATTAGCTTAAGTGCGGTTATAAAAAGCGGCGTAGCTTTATATAAAGGCTTAAACTTTAAGGTTTTAGCTCTTAATAAAGGACTTAAAGCTATAAAGTATAGCTGCCTTATTTCTATAATACTTAAGTGCCTACTTATATTATTTATATTAAAGGTATAAAGGCTTATATAAAAGTAAGCTAGAAAAGTCGTTATAAAATAGCTAGTCTTAGCTATAAAAGACGTTAAATAATAAAAAGACTTTAAATAAAAGTATAAAGATTATAAACTTTAAGTAAAAAAGGCTATATATATAAAAGTAAGTAAGATATAACGGGCTAAGGCTAGCGGCTAAAAGAAGTATAATTATAAAAAGAGGAAAGAAAAAAAAAAGGTTAAGTAGCGGAGAGAATTTAAATAAGTATGCTATAAGGCTAAAAATGCCTTATTACTTAAAGTAAATAGCGGTATATTATTATTAAAATAACTAATTATCTTAAGTATAATAAGTTATAGTTTTTTATAACTTATAATAGCTTTTAAGTCTTATATTTAAGCTTTACTACTTAATTCTCTTAGTTAAAAAGTTTTATATTAAGTTATAAAGGCCGTTTATTATACTTTTATCTAAACTACTTAAGTAGCTAACTTTTTTTATACTTTCTTAAAAGCTTTTATAATTTTTAGTAAGAAAACCACTTTTTTATTTACTTATAAGTTATAGCTACTTAGCTAACTTTTTTATGCTATAAAAAACTCCTTTTATAACTTTTTGCTTTTTTTATTCTATAACTTTATAGGATTTATTTAATAACTTTTAATTTGTTTAAAAAAACGTCCTTTTACCTTAAACTAAGCTTAAGCGCATAGCTAGCTTGTTTACTAAGCGTAGTTATACTACTAAAATAAGTAAATAGATATTAAAGGATCTTTTTATATTTAACTAGTATATAAGCTATCTTACTTTAATAGTAACTTTAAATAGCTAAGTACGTCTCTTTTAAAGTTTTGCTAGTTTAATATTTATAATATATTAACTTTTACTAAGCTATAGCTAAACTTAATCGCTAAGCTTAAATTTTAACGGGCGGTATTTCTTATTATATTTATCCTTTATAGCGGCTTAAGTATAAGCAATAGCTAACTTAGCTTTTTTTTATAAGACCTCTTAATTTTATAAGTAAAAGTAGTCGCTAAAAGACTAAAGCTTATTATTTATTCTTATTTTTATAATAAGCTCGCTTAAAGCTATATAAATTACTAAGGAGAAAGAATTATTAAGGCTAAATTAAAAGGCTATTAATATATTAGTTTAGTATAAGTCTAGGAAATTAGCGGTAAAAAATCATAGCGCGATTTGTATAGTTTAGTTTTGTTTTTTTAATAAGCTATTAGTTTAAATATACTAAGTAGTAAATATAAAAAGCTTAAATTTAAAAGCTTATTATAAAGTCTGCTAAAATGCTAAAGTAAACTTTATATCTTAGTTAAAATTTATTTCTTTTAAAATCCCTTAGTTAGCATAAAGTAGCTTAGTATATAATACTTATACTTAGTTTTTTACTATAAACTAATTATTACTTAAAATAAAAAGATATATCTTTAAGAATTTACTAGTTATAGTTAGTAAAGTATTAAAGAAGTTCTTTATAAGATCTTTTTATAAGGATTATTTAGCTTAAACTACTAAAAGCTTAGTAATAAAGTTTATTACTATTATATAGTATAAAACCGGCGGGCTTTAAATTAAGATAAGCTACTTTAATATCTTATTTTAGTTAGTTTAGTTAGAGTAGTAAGCGTTATAGCTATTTACGACTTTATTTATATATTTTCTAAGCTATAAAATTACAAAGCTTTTAGAAAAATCTTATTATATATAAGTAGAACTAGTATAAAAATATTTAGTAAAAGCGTTTTTAATAATTTCTTTAGTATAAGTCTTAAGGATATATAGTCTTTAGCGTTTATCGTTTTCTATAAAGTATATTAGCCCTTATAATTAAAGGAATAAGAGTTTAAAAATATGATTTTTATTGTTAAGCTATATAATAATCTTTACTTACTATATATCCGCTATATATCCGTTAATTAACTTTTAGTAAAGTAGTAATTTAATTTATACTTTCGCATAAAAAACATATAGTTTATTATCTTATCTTCTTAAATACGTTTTAATTCCCCTTCTTAGTTTAAAGATACTAGCTTATTATCTTAGTATAGTAAATATAAAAAAGCGTTTAGTATAACGTTTTTAATACTTAGAATATAGTATACCTTAAGCGGGAATTAGCCTAAGTATTAAGAAGTAAGAACTAGCTTATTATTATATTTTATACTAATAAAAAATAAGGACTTTAAGTATATATTTTTATAAGTACTTATATAGTTAGTAAAGACAACTATTTATAGTATTTTTACAGATAGTACTATAATATTTAGCTTACGGACTACTTATATTAAACTAGCTCTTTAAAGCTTTATAAGTTAGTATTTTATTTCTTTACCTTAAAGGGCGCGGCTTAAGTAAATAATAAGCTAAACCTTAGTTTATACTAGTAAAGTCTTTTTATTTTATTTTATGCCTTCCTTAAAGTAAAAAACTATAGCTACTACTTTAAATTCTTAAGACGCGTTAATTTAAATAAATAGTTATTAAGTAAGGTTAAAGTAGTAAATCTTTTAAAGCTTAGTAAGCTTTTTAGTTAAATTTATAAAGGCTTTTTCTTCCTTTAAAGTAAGCTAAAAAGCGGCTTTCGTAGTATATTATACTTATCCTTAATACCTAAAAGGGACTCTTTCTTTATATCCTACTTAAAGTAGCTTTGTTTTTTATCTTAATAAGATATTAAATTTTATAGCGAAATATAAAACTATATAGCGTAGCTACTTAATAATGCTAAATTATTTCTTAAGCTATTAAAGGTTCTTTAAGAACGCGATATTCTTTAAGGCTTATATACGTTTATTTATATTTATTAAGCTAATAGCGTTTACTTTAAATTTAAGGAGTTATATAAAGAAGTACGCTAAGAAGGACTTTAATCTAAATAAGGTAATATTATAATTATAAAAAGCGCGGAATACTACCTCTTAGTATTAAAAGTATTCTTTAGCTATATTAAAGTAAATAATAATATTATTAATATATGCCGCTATATATTCTTAGTATTTACGGAGAATATTATTAGTAAATCTTTTAACGTATACTAAGGAGGTTTTAAAGCTTATAAGTATAATAAGCGATCTTTTTAGCTAGCGATAGCTTATAACTATAAACTTTTCTTAGTAGTCTTAGTAAACTAAAAACTAGTAAAAGAATAATTATACGTTTATAATATTAATAAACTTTTTTCCTTAAAGGTATTTAATTAAATCGCTTTAAAGCGGTATTAAGTAAGTGTTTAAGGTAGTAATAGCGTTAATCCCCCGTAAATTTATAAATACTTATTCTTTTTCCTTTTTATTTACTATTTTTTATCTTATAAATATTAACGTTATAAATAAAGTCGCTTTATAAACCCGCTTTAATCGTTCTTACTTAATTAGCTAACGAAATATTATATTTACTACTTTTTTATCTTTATTGCTTAATAAATATAATCTTAATACGACTTATTAATATTAATATCTTTTTACTAAGGGAATACGTATATATTTAGACTTATCTATATATACTACTCCCTTGTTTTTTTAAAGGCGGCGAAATAACTAAAGAATATTTTAGACTTTTAATACGTGTTTTAAGGCCTTAGTATAAATTTAAACGCTTTTATTAGCAGTATATTTAAGTAAGTCTTTAGTTTAGCTAATTTTAAGCTTATAGTTTACTATAAGATCTTTTTATTAAAAGTCTTTAAAGGTATTTATTTAATCTAAGTATTTTTTAAAAACTTCCGCTAAAAGAATAATAATATTAACCTTTTTACATAGCTAAAATTACTTATTAAGGTTTATAATTATCTTTATTATTTAACTTTAGCGAAGTACTAATAGTTTCTTAAAGCGGTTTATTACTATAAAACTTTTATAATCTTATATTATCGTTTAAGTAAGCTTAAAGTTATTAAGGAAAAATATTATATTACGCTTAGATAATAGTACTTAGACTTATATAAGCAAGACGTAGTTAAAACTAGCTAAAATTATTATAGTAATTAAGCAAATTACTTATTTATATATTACTAGTTTTAGCCGGACTATCTTAACTTTAGATTTAATCTTTTTATAGGCCTTAATTTATAAGACTAATATAAAGTTTATAAGGTCCCCTTAATAAAAAACTAAAAGATCTTAGCTTAGTAATATATTAGCTACTAAGTATTTTACTATTTAAGCGCTAATCCTTACTTTCGCGATTATAAAGCTACTATTTAGCCTTCTTAGTATATATATAGTAAATTCTACTTATCTTATTATAGCTATTTTTCTTACTCTTTAAATAAGAATTCGTTAAAAAGAGTTTATAGTTATATCTTAAAAGGTCTTTACTAAGTTAGTACTATGCTTTTTAGCATAAGGATAAAGAAATAAAGCGCGGACTAATTACCGCTAGTTAAGGCCGGTACTATAAACTAATTACCGCTAGTCGGGGCCGGTACTACGGACTAATTGCCGCGATTTAAGCTAGGATAACGGACTAATTACCGTATATAAACGTATATAAGGGTTTAAAAATAGTAAAAAGCTTCTCTATTTTTTAAAGCCTAGTTAGCTACTTTATACTTAGTTCTTTAAGCTAATTTTAAAGATCTTTAATTAAAGAAAATTCTAATCTTTTTATCTTTGTAAATCTTATCTAAAATAAAATCTTATTTAGATTTCCTTTTACTTTTACTATTTAGGATAATAAAGAAATCCTAGCTTAAAGAAGCTAATACTTCCTCTTAAGGGTTTTATCGATTAAAGTCCTTAACCTTTCTTAAAGCATTCCTTAAATGCTTTATAGGTTCTTAGGTATTATCCGAACTAAGGTAGTCCTTTTACTTTACTAAATAAAAGTGTTCTTAATTTTCTATTTTTTTAGCGAATATAGTCTCTATTATATATTCGCTTTTTTTAACTCTTTTTAAGTCTAGCTCTCTTACTACCTTAGCTTCTTTAAGAGTCGGCTTTAATAAAGATATATAAAAAATAAGGTATATAAGTAAACTAGTTAAAAGTTCTAACTTATAATTAACTTTTCCTATTTTCTTTATAACTTTAAAAGGTCCTATCTTCTTATAATCTAAAGACTTATTACGTCTATTAGTCTTAAGATTCCTCGTTAAAAGATATACTTTATCGCTTTTAGAAAAAGAAAGTTTTAAAGACTATCTCTTATTATAATAATACGATATCTTCTTAGCAATATATTTTAATTCTGATTTTATAAATCCGTATAAGCTAATTAACTGCTCGGAGTTTAATATAGCTTTTTTAGCTATAACTTCTTTAAGTAAAGAAGACTTATAGGCTTTAAAGGTAAAGCTATAATTCGCGAATACCGGAGTATTCTTAATAGGCTTAGAATAAGAGGTATTATACGCTAACTATACTATAAGCAATTTAAAAAGCTAATTATCTTACTAATAATTTATATAGCTTTTAAGATATTACTTAAGCGTTTAATTTAATCGTTTTATTATTCCGTCTATAATAGGGTAAAAAGCAGTAAATAATTTATGCTTTATACTTAAGGCTTACGTTAAACCTTACTAGAAATTCGAAATATATTTCCGATCCTTATCCGAAATAATCGAACTTAAAAGTCCTTAATTAGCTATAATATATCTTATAAAAGTATAAGATAACTTTTTTACGTTTATAGCTTTATAAGTTAGAATAAAATAGCTATACTTCGTAAAATAATTAACTATAACTAAAATAAAATCGTATTTTATACTAGTCGTAGGATCTATAAACTTTAGTAGTTTCGTAATAAAGTTTAAGGCTATAAAGTCCTAAGGCCTTAAAGGTACTTTTAGAGGAATTAAGTTACTATAAGGCTTATATTACATAGCCTTGCTTTTATTACATACTTCGTATAACTTAATAACTCCTTAGAATTTCTTATAGAGGTTATAGGTATTATAATAGTTTTTAATCCTATTATATGTTCTCGTAATACCTTAATATCCGTATAAAGAGTGCGAGTAAAAATCCGTTATAACTATTTTCTTAGTCTTTAAGGTAAGGAATAGCTTATTTTTATAAAACGCTATTTTTCCCTCTTACTTAAGATTCTTATATCTTTTCTTATCTAAGTTCTTATAAGAATTCTTAAGTAATTTTAAAGTAGTAAGATCTCCTTGTATATTAAATAGTATATATAACATCTTTAACTCTAAATTACTATTATTATTTAGAAATAAGAAGGTCTCTTTATATAGCTCTTTTTTATCGTTTAAGGTCCGGTCGTTAGCTAATTGCATTCGCTTGGTTATTCTTAAAACCTTTTTTATAAATAATCTTATAATTAAATTCCGAAAGAAATTTAGCTTATCTTATTTGCTTAGTATTTAACTGCTATATCGTAGCAAAATAACTAATATTCTTATAGTCCGTATAAACCTTAAGTTTATATTTATTTCTTAAAATATAATAGCAAAATTCTTTAAAAGCCTATATAATAGCTAAGAATTCTTTGTTATAAATTAAGTTATAAATCTCTACTCTTACTAGCTTTTTAAGTAAAACGCTATAGGTTTAAGAATATTGTTTTCGTCGCGCTAGCTTTACTACGCGCTTAATATAAAATAAAAAGCATCCGTTTTTAGTTCTAACGGCTTCTCTATATTATAGGTATTTAATATAGGTTCTTTAATAAGTAATCCTTGAATTTTTCTAAAAGCTTTGTCTGCTTTTAAGTTTTACTTAAAAGGGTCTATTTTAGCTTTCTTTAATACTAATAATATTAGTATAATTATTTTAGAAAAGTCCGAGATAAATTTCCTATAATAATTTACATATCCTATAAAGCTTTAGATTTCCTTAATATTTATAGGAATTCGCTAATCTTTTATTATAGAAATCTTTTAAGGGTATATTCTTAGATAAGAAGGAGTAATTTTATACCTTAAAAATTCTACTTCTTATATATAAAAGCTATATTTCTTTAGTAAAATATATAAGCTAGCTTTTCTTAATGCTCTTAGTACTATATCGACTTTTTTATAGTATTGCTCTAGTATATTAAAATATATAATAATATTATTTAGATAAGCTATATAGAATCGGTCTAAATAAGGATTTAATATACTATTAATTCTCTTTTAAAAGGTTACCGGTATATTAGTTAATCTTAAAGGCATAACTAAAAATTTATAAAGCTTATATCGCGTTTTAAAGGCTATTTTAAATTTATTTCCTTTTTAAATACGTATTTAACTATAAGTAGATTTAAGGTTAACCTTAGTATACTATTGCCTATTAGCTAATCTATCTCTTATTTCGCTTATAAGAGGTAACGGAGTCCGGTTTTTTATTATATCGTTATTTATTTCTTTAAAATCGATATAAAGTTAAGTCTTTTCTTTATCTTTACTATTCTTCGGAGTAAATAGTATAGGAGCTCTATATTTTAATTTAGACTCTTTAATATAACCTTTTTATAGGTTTTTATTAATATATTCTTTTAATAACTTTAGATACTTCTTATTTAAGTTATATATCTTATAGAATTTAGGCTTAAAGCCTTCTTTTAATTTGATTTCGTAATCTTAAGTACCTCGTAGTAGTAGCCTATCTTCGGGTAGTAGCGTAAATATATCGAAATATCTCTTTAGTATATTTCTTAGTGTTTTTCGATAACGATCCTTAAGGTGTTTTAAATTAATAGTACCTTCCGAACGTTTTATATACTATATTTGCTTTTTAAGGTGTTTTAAACTAATAGTACCTTTTAAATACTATAAGCTACTTTTATATATCTTATTTTTAATCTTTTCCTTATTCCGTTTCTTCTTAAATTTATCTTTCGACTTAGGATATTGCTGCTTAATATTCTTTAAGATATTTAATAGATTTTCTTTCGATAAATTATAAGTAGCTTTATAATTATCTCCTAAGCTTTTAGTTTTTTTACTAAGGTTCGGCGTTATTTTCGCTTGTATTATACTAGTTATAGTTGCTTTATCTTTAGTTATACTAGTTGTTTTATCGTTTTTTATTACGATATCTATAGCGATATTTATATCTATATAAAAGGCTTTATTGTCCTTATTATTACTATTTCTTATATAGTTATCGTTAAGTATTGCTATATTTAAATTATTTAAGGGTTTCGTTCCGGGGTCGTCCTTTATTAAACTATAAAGAGGAATATTTAAGGTATTGTCTTTAAACCTTAAAAGGCCTTTATCCTAATCTATTATAGGATTATATTTTTATAAAAAGGGTAGTCTTAATATAATATTATAGCTAATAGCTAAGACGTTAAAAGAATCCTTAAAGTTATAAATCTTAATCGTATACTTAAGAGGATTAGTCTTTAGCATAATCTTACTATTATTATACTTAAAGGGTCATCCTTTTGCTAAAAGAAGTATATAAAGCTCGTTTTTTCTTTTATAACGTAATTCTAAACGATTTATAGTTAAAGGGGAAAGATAGCTACTTATTACACCGCAATCTATTAATACGTTAAGGCGATGTCCTTTAAATTTTAATAAAAGGTTTATTTTTATACTTCGAGAATTATTATTTAACGTAAGTAAGTTTTATTTACTAGGAAATAGCCTTATTATTCTTAAGCTCGTTAGTTTTTTGCCTCGTTTACTAACCTCTCGGTAGATCTTAATCCTTTTTACGGGACTAGTTTATTTTAGTTATTAAGCTTTTTAATAGCTTTAAAAACTAAATCCTTAATAATAGCACAATCTTCTATTATAATATTATTAACAAAAACTCCTTTAGTACGAATTATCTTATTATATTGTTTAAGGTTATTATACTCGTTTTGCTGCATTTTTAGCTAATCCTTAAGCATATCTTTTAAGAATCTTCTTGCTTTTAAAAGTAAATCTAAATTATAATTCTTATTACGAAGATTATAATTTATCTTAAAATACTAACTATATCGTCTAAACGTATCTTTAATAGCTAGGTTAAGGAATTTAGTATCTTCTTTAAGCTTATCGGTTAGCTTATTATTCTTTTTCTTAAGATCGTCTTTATCTTTAATTAAATTAGTAATATACGTAGAAAGAAATATATAATCTTCCTCTAGCTTAATTATTTTATTCGTTAAAGCTAGATTACCGTCTTTAAGGTTTTCGATAGTCGTTTCGTTATACTACTTAAAAAGTAAAAGTTATTTAATTTTAACCTAGTTATTAGTGTTTTCTTATATAAGTTCCTTTTTATCGACTTTAATATCCTCTTTAAGGTTTTCTATAAAAACCTTAGTATTAGTAATAAGTTCCTTAATTGTTATAGCGGGTTTATTAAAAGTCTTCCTTAGTTTAAGAAACTATCCGCTTCCTTACTTATCCGAGAGGTATATAAAGTAAGTATCTTTATAGTATTAAGTTTAAGATAGCTATTTATACGCCTTATCCTTAATAGTAATAACCGTATTAAGGTATTCTATAAAAGGAGCGTAAGGCTTATTATTATCTTCTTTCTTAAAAGATAGCTCTTTGTTTATTTTTTATAAATTAAGGGTTTTTAGATTATAGCTTTCTTTTATATTTAAAGGTGTGATATTCGTGTTAAAATAAGGAGCGTTTTTATTATCTTTATAAATAGTCTATAAAGAAGTTTCTTACTTATAATTATCCTTAGTCTTAAAAGCATTCCTTTACTAGTTGTCTAGGCTTTCGGCTTTTAACTTTATCTTAGGTTCTTCTTTATAAAGACCCTTTATAAGCGAACTAGTCTTAAACGAACTAAAAGTCGGCATAATAAGCTTAGCATCGATTTCTTTAGTATCCTTAATTAAAAGTAGTAGTAAAGTATATCGCGGATTATAAGCTAAGAAGGCATTATTTTTATAAATAGGTATATTCCTTCCCTTAAAAGAATTCCTCTTCTTAATATAATCTCTTGCGATATAGCCTTCCTTCGCATAATTAAAGTATTAAATAGCTTTCTTAGCGGGCTTTAGCGGGCTCGCTTTAAAGGTATTTAGGTCTATTACGTTACTTAAGTCGCGCTATCGCTTTTTATTAATTTTCTTTATAACCCCGCCGGGAGTTAAACGGTGCTTCTTCTATAACTAGCGTTAATACTGCTTATCGTCTATCCAAACCGCTAAACTAATATAGTCTAATAGCGTTTTTAGCCTATCTAGGTAGTAGATTTTGTCTTAAATATTATTCTCATCGCGCTAGCTTTACTACGCGCTTAATATAAAATTAAAAGCATCCGTTTTTAACTTTAACGGCTTCTTTATATTATAGGTATTTAATATAATTTCTTTAATAAGTAATCCTTTTATCTTTTTAAAAGCCTCGTTTGCTTTTAAGTTCTACTTAAAAAGGTCCGTTTTAGCTTTTTTTAATACTAATAATATTAGTATAATTATCTTAGAAAAGTCTAATATAAACTTTTTATAATAATTTACATATCTTATAAAGCTTTAGATTTCCTTAATATTCTTAAGAAATAGCTAATCTTTAATTATAAAAATATTTTAAGGGTCTATCCTTATATAAAAAGGAGTAATTATATGCCTTAAGAATTCTACTTCTTATATTTAAAAGCTGCATTTCTTTAGTAAGATAAATAAGCTAGCTTTTCTTAACGCTTTTAGCACTATATCGACTTCTTTATATTATTGCTTTAGCGTGTTAAAGTATATAATAATATTATTTAGATAAGCCGTATAGAATTAGTCTAAATAAGGATTTAATATACTATTAATTCTCTTTTAAAAGGTTGCTAGTATATTAGTTAATCTTAAAGACATAACTAAAAATTCGTAAAGTCCGTATCGCGTCTTAAAAGCTATTTTAAATTCGTCTCCTTCTTTAATATATATTTAGCTATAAGCAGATTTAAGGTTAACCTTAGTATATTATTGCTTATTAGCTAATCTATCTCTTATTTCGCTTATAAGAGGTAACGGAGTCCGATCCTTTATTATATTATTATTAATCTCTTTTAAATCGATATAAAGTTAAGTTTTTTCTTTATCTTTACTATTCTTTAGAGTAAATAGTATAAGAGCTCTATATTCTAATTTCGACTCTTTAATATAACCTTTTTATAGGTTTTTATTAATATATTCTTTTAATAACTTTAGATGCTTTTTATCTAAGTTATATATCTTATAGAATCTAAGCTTAAAGCCTTCTTTTAACTTAATTTCGTAATCTTAACTACCTTATAGTAATAGCTTATCTTTAAGTAGCGGCGTAAATATATCGAAATATCTCTTTAGCATATTTCTAAGTATTTTTAAATAACAATCCTTAAGGTGTTTTAAGTTAATAATACCTTTTTAACGTCTTATATACTGCATTCGCTTTTTAGGGTGTTTTAAGTTAATAGTACCTTCCGAACACTATAAGTTATTCTTATATATCTTATTCTTAATCTTTCTCTTATTCCGTTTCTTTTTAATCTTATCTTTTTACTAAAGATATTGCTGCTTAATATTCTTTAAAGTATTTAATAGATTTTCTTTTAATAAATTATAAGTAGCTTTATAATTATTTCTTAGGCTTTTAGTTTCTTTACTAAGGTTTAGCTTCTTTTTCGCTTATATTATACTAGTCGTAGTTGCTTTATCTTTAGTCGTATTAGTTATCTTATCGTCTTTCGTTATAATATTTATTGCAATATTTATATCTATATAAGAAGCTTTATTATCCTTATTATTACTATTTCTTATATAGTTATCGTTAGGTATTGCCGTATTTAAATTATTTAAGGGTTTCGTTTTAAGGTTATCCTTTATTAAACTATAAAGAGGAATATTTAAGGTATTGTCTTGAAACCTTAAAAGGCCTTTATCTTAATCTATTATAAGATTAAATTTCTATAAAAAGGGTAGTTTTAATATAATATTATAGCTAATAGCTAAGACGTCGAAGGAATCTTTAAAGTTATAAATCCCGATCGTATACTTAAAAGGATTAGTCTTTAGCATAATCTTACTATTATTATACTTAAAGGGTAATCCTTTTACTAAAAGAAGTATATAAGGCTTATCTTTTCTTCTATAACGTAATTTTAAACAATTTACCGTTAAAGGGGAAATATAGCTACTTATCGCACCGCAATCTACTAATATATTAAGGCGATATCCTGTTAATTTTAATTAAAAGGTTATTTTTATACTTCGAGAATTATTATTTAATATAAGTAAGTTCTTTTTACTAAGAAATAGCCTTATTATTCTTAGGCTTATTAGTTTTTTGCCTCGTCTACCGACTTCTTAGTAAATCCTAATTCTTTTTACGGAACTAGTTTATTTAAGTTATTAAGCTTTTTAATAGCTTTAAAAACTAAATCTTTAATAATAGCATAATCTTTTATTATAGTATTATTAATAAAAACTCCTTTAGTATACATTATCTTATTATATCGTCTAAGGTTATTATACTTATTTTACTACGTTTTAGCTAGTTTTTAAGCATATCTTTTAAGAATCTCTTTACTTTTAAAAGCATATTTAAATTATTATTCTTATTATAAAGATTATAATTTATCTTAAAATACTTACTATATCGTCTAAATCTATCTTTAATAGCTAGGTTAAGGAATTATATATCTTTCTTAAGCTTATTAGCTAGCTCGTCGTTCTTTTTTTTTAATTACCTTATTTATTAAAGCTAGGTTACTACTACGCTTTACGGCGTAAGGATAAGGGGATAGGGCGCGGACTAATTACCGCTAGTTAAGGCCGGTACTGCGGACTAATTACTGCTAATTAAGGCTAGTACTACGGACTAATTACCGCTAGTTAGGCCGGTATAACGGACTAATTACTATATATAAACGTATATAAGGGTTTAAAAATAGTAAAAAGCTTATCTATTCTTAAAAGCATAGCTAGCTACTTTATACTTAGTTCTTTAAGCTAATTTTTAAGGTCTTTAACTATACTATTTATAGTATATTAATAAACTATAAATATCTTTATAAAATCGCTTAATAAACTAAGTATAAGCCCGGTTAAAAACACTATAAACTATAATTAAGGAAATCCTTTAAATATCCTTAAATATCCCTTAAAAATCGCGATAAGGTTTATCTTATATCTTTTAAGGTGCTTTTATAGTTAAAGATAGGTTAAACTATAGTTAAGATATCCCGCGGAAATCCTTAAATATCCCTTAAAGATATTAGCGGAATCCGCTTAGTAGTTTTTATAGTATCTTTTATAGTTAAAGATATTATAAACTATAATTAAATATTATAAACTATAGTTAAGTAGGCTCTTAAATTTTTATAGTAGTATCTTAAAGACCTTAGCGGGGTTTAACCGGTAATATTCGTTATATCTTTTTAAGCGAGCCTTTATAGTATATACTTTAAGCGTTCTTATCGCGGGGTTCTATAAGGCTTCTTTAAGAGTAAAGTAAGGAGTCTAAGCATAGTCGTTTAGATTTTATAATAACTCTCTTAAGTAAAAAAGAAAAGCTAACGTCTTTATCGGTTTTAAGTAAAAATAAAGTAAAGGGGGCGTAAAGTAATAGCTTTATAGTAGCGTCTTTACGCTATATTAATAGTGCGCTATCCTTATTCTTTTAATAGTTTTTTCGGCCTATTTAGCTAATAGTAGCTAAGTAGCTAAAGATAGTTAGTAAGCGGCTTTTATCGTAAATCTTTACCTTATATTTAGTTATGCGTTTTTATCCTTATTAAAGCAATTAGCGCGTTTAGCTAAAACTTATAATAAAGTTTTCCGACTTTCTTTTAAAGTATATATTTAGGCCCTTATTAAGTAATAAGGAGTCTCCGCGCTAAAGAATGCTTAAATATCTTAGCGGGATATATTATAAAAGACTAGCTTTATTTAAGCTTTATTTTATATTATTATCTTACTTACCTTTCTTATACTATTTTTAATTCTTTACTAAATTTCCTATTTTACTTACTAGCCTTATAAGCCGCTTATAAGCGAGATATTATTTCTTACTTACTGCCGCTATTATAGTTATCCCTTGCTTTCTATCGCCGGGCTTTCCGACTTATTATCCTTTTTACGTAGCGCTATTACCTACGCCTTTTTACCGATTAACGCGCGTTTCGCTACTAAGAAAGTATTAAGGTAAAAGTAAGCCGTCTTATTAATATTAATAAGTATAGTTAGTACTAAGGTATTAAATATTTATATTCCCGCTTAAAAGCGGGTAATGAGGTCCTTAATAGCTTTAGTACTTAACTCCTCGCTCTTAAGGTTTTAAACGTGCTTAATAGTCTTAAAGAACCTCTTTATAAAGAGGGCCTTAAGGGCGAAAATATAAAGCGCGTAGTTAGTATAGCTAATAAAGCGGATATTAAAGCCTAAGAATTTTATTACTTAGGTTAAAGTTAAGTTATATTTAGACTTTTTATAGGCCTATAAGTAAAACTTAGTATAGTTTATAGCTACGTAGAAACTCTTAATTATTATAATCTTATTACTAAAGTATAGGCCTATAAAGCCGGGCTTATTAAAGATCGTATTAGTTATTACTAGCTGCTTTTATAAAATCGGGCAGCGGAATATATTACGAGGCTAGTTATCGCTATCTCCTCCGGTTAAGGAGGGACGGTAAATAGATTATAGTAAGGCGCTTATACGCTTTTATATAGCCGGGCTAAGCATAGCGGTAAGCGAAAAGAGCGTTCGCTAAGTAGGACTAAATAGGTCCTTAAGGCTTATAGCGGCTATAAGCTAAAAAGGGGATTTTATAGTATAGGCTAAACTATATATAAAGCGAGATAAGGTTTTAGCCGTAGTAGCTTAAAACACCGCTATAAACCTAGCTATAAACTAGTTAAGCTAGGCCTTAAATATATAGTTAAGGATAAGGCGGATATCGTTTTAGTTATTTAGCTAAAGCGGGTTTCCGCTAGTTATAGCGGCTACTATAAATTTTAAGACTATAATAAGGTTAGCTAACCTAAAGGCATTAAGTATTAGCTAGTTATTCCGCTAATAAAGATTTCCGGCTATACCTTAAAAAATATATAAGCGGCGGGGGCTTTTAGATAGTAAGAGCTAAGCGGGAGGTATAGCTAAGTTACTATAAAACCGGCCGTTTAAACTACGCTATAGTATAAGGCTAAGAGGTAAGTTATTTAAGTTAAGTATTTAAAGAGGGTAGTATAAGCCGTTTTTTATAGTACCGGAGTTTAAGTTAAATCTATTAGCTTAAGCGCGGCTATAAAAAGCGGCGTAGGTTTATATAAAAGCTTAAACCTAAAGGTTTTAACTCTTACTAAGAGACTTAAAGCTATAAAGAATAGCTACCTTGTTTTAATAAAGCTTAAGCGCTTACTTATATCTTTCGTATTAAACGTATAAAGGCTTATAAGAAAGCGGGCTAAAAAAGTAGTTATAGAATAACTAGTCTTAGCTATAAGAGACGTTAAATAATAAAAAGACTTAAAATAAAAGTATAAAGATTATAAGCTTAAAGTAAAGAAAGTTATATATATAAAAGTAAGTAAAGTATAGCGGGCTATAGCTAGTAGTAAAGGGAAATATAGTTATAAAAAGAAAAAAGAAAAAAAGAAAAGGCAGGCGGTAAAGAGAATTTAAATAAGTATACTATAAGGCTAAAAAGGTCTTATTACTTAAGGTAAACGGCGATATATTATTATTAAAATAACTAATTACCTTAAGTATAATAGGTTATAGTTTTTTATAACTTATAGCAGCCTTTAAGTCTTATACTTACGCTTAACCGCTTAATTCTCTTAGTTAAAAAGTTTTATATTAAGTTATAAAAGCCGCGTATTATACTTTTATCTAAACTACTTAAGTAGCTAACCTTTTTTATGCCTTTTTAAAGGCTTTTACGATCTTTAATAAAAAGACTGCTTTTTCGTTTACCTATAAGGTATAGCTGCTTAGCTAGCCTTTTTAAGCTATAAAGAACTCTTTTCTTAGCTTTCCGCCGCTTTTTTTTATTATACGGCTTTATAAGATTTATTTTACTTCTTACTTATTTAAGTAAAGTATCCCTTTATCTTAAACTAGTCTTAAGCATATAGCTAGCTCGTCCGCTAAGCGTAGTTATACTATTAAAACGACTAAATAGATATTAAAGGACCTTTTTATATTAAGCTAGTATATAAGCTATCTTACTTTAGCGGTAACCTTAAACGGCCTAGTGTGTTTTTTTTAAAGCTTTATTAGTTTACTATCCGCGATATAGTAGCCTTTACTAAGCTATTGCTAGACTTAATCGCTAGGCTTAAATTTTAATAAGTAGTATTTCTTATTATATTTATCCTTTATAGCGGCTTAAGCGTAAGTAATAGCTAACTTAGCTTTTTTTTATAAGACCTTTTAGTTTTATAAGTATAAGTAGTTATTAAAGAACCGGAGGCTATTATTTATTTTAATTCTTATAATAAGCTTATTAAAGGCCGCGTAAATTACTAAGAAGAAGGAATTATTAAGGCTAAACTAAAAGGCGACTAGTATATAAGTTTAGTATAAGTTTAGGAAATTAGTAGTAAAGAATCGTAGCGCGATTTTTATAGTTTAGTTTCGCCTTTTTAATAAGCCGTCGGTTTAAAGGTACTAAGCGGTAAATATAAGAAGCTTCGATTTAAAGGCTTACTATAAAGTCTGCTAAAATACTAAGGTAAACTTTATATCTTAGTTAAAGATTATCCTTTTTAAAATCCTTTAATTAGCGCGGAGCAGTTTAGTATATAATGCTTATACTTAGTTTTCCGCTATAAACTAGTTATTACTTAAGATAAGGAGATATATTTTTAAGAATTTATTAGTTATAGTTAATAAGGTATTAAAGAAGTTCTTTATAAGATCTTTTTATAAGGATTATTCGGCTTAGACTATTAAGAGCCCGGTAATAAAGTCTATCGCTATTATATAATATAAAACTAGCGGGCTTTAGATTTAAATAAGCTACTTTAATATCTTACTTTAGTCGGTTTAATTATAGTAGTAAGTATCGTAGCTATCTATAACCTTATTTATATATCTACTAAGCTATAAGATTAAGAAGCTTTTAAATAGATCTTATTATATATAGGTACGGCTAGTATAAAAATATTTAATATAGGCGTCTTCGACGATCTCCTTAATATAAGTCTTAAGGATATATAGTCTCCGGCGTCCGTCGTTCTTTATAAAGTATAGTAACCCTTATAACTAAAGGAATAAGAGTCTAAGGATACTATCCTTATCGCTAAGCTATACTATAATTTTTACTTACTATATATCCTTTATATATCCGTCGATTATTTTCTAGCGGAGCGGTAATTCGATTAATACTTCCGTATAAAAGAATATACAGTCTGTTATCTTTTCTTCCTAAATACGTTTTAATTCCCCTTCTTAGTTTAAGGATACCGGCCTATTATCTTAATATAGTAAATATAAAAGCGCGTTTAGCACGACGTTTTCGACGCTTAAGATATAGTATACCTTAAGCGGGAATTAGCTTAAGTATTAAGATATAAAGACTAGCTTATTATTAGATTTTATACTAATAAAGAATAGGGATTTTTAATATACGATTTTATAAGTGCTTATATAGTTAGTAAAGATAATTACTTATAGCGTTCTTATAGATAGTACTATAGTGCGTAACTTATATACTACTTATATTAAACTAACTACTTTAAGTTCTATAGGCTAATATTAAGGTTCTTTACCTTAAAGAGCGCGGCTTAAATAAACGATAAGCTAAACCTTAGTTTAGGCTAATAGCGTCTTTTTATCTTATTTTATGCTTTCTTTTAAGTAAAAAGCTATAGCTACTACTTTATATTCTTAGGATATATCGATTTAGATAAATAATTATTAAGCGGGGTCGACGTAGTAAATCGTGTAAAGCTTAGTAAGTTTCTTAGTTAAAATCGTAAAGGTCTTTTCTTTTTTTAAAGTAAGTTAAAAAGCGGCTTTCGCGGCGTATTAAGCCTATCCTTAGCCCTTTAAAAGGACTCCTTCTTTTTATCTTACTTAAAGTAGCCTTATTTTTCGTTTTTATAAGACGTTAACTTTTTTAGCGAAATGCAAGACTATATAGCGTAACTACTTAGTAAGGCCGATCTATTTCTTAAGCTATTAAAGGTTTTTTAAGAACGCGATATCCTTTAAAGCTTATATACGTTTATTTATATTTATTAAGCTAATAGCATTTACCTTAAATCTAAAGAGCTATATAGATAGGTACGCTAAGAAGGACTTTAGTTTAAATAAGGTAATATTATAGTTATAAAAGGCGCGGAATATAGCCTTTAAATATTAAAGGTATTCTTTAGCTATATTAAAGTAGATAATAATATTATCGATATAGGCCGCTATATATTCTTAGTATCTATAGAAGACGTTATTAATAAACCTTTAAACGTATATTAAGGAGTTCTTAAAGCCTATAAGTATTACTAATAATCTTTCTAGCCCGCAATAGCTTATAATTATAAACCTTTTTTAGTAGTCTTAGTAAATTAAAAACTAATAAAAAAACGATTATACGTTTACTATATTAATAAACTTCTTTCCTTAAAGGCGTTTAATTATATTGCTTTAAAAGGGCATTAAGTAAGCGTTTAAGGTAATAATAGCGTTAATCCCTTATAAGTCTATAACTACTTATCCCTTTTCTTTTCCGTTTATCGTTTTCTATACTATAAATACTAGCGCCGCGAATAAGGTTAGCTTATAAACTTATTTTAATCGGCCTTATATAGTTAGCTAGCTAAATATTGTATTTACTACCTTCTTATCTTTATCGCTTAATAAGTATAATCTTAATATAACTTATTAATATTGCTATCTTTTTATTAAAGGAATGCGTATATATTCGGATTTATTTATATATACTACTCCCTCGTCCCTTTAAAGGCGGGGAAACGATTAAAAGATATCTTAGACTTTTAATGCGTATTTTAAGTCTTTAGCATAAATCCGGACGCCCTTATTAGTAGTAAGTTTAAGTAGGTTCTTAGTTTAGCTAATTTTAAGTTTATAGTTTACTATAAGATCTTTTTATAAAAAGTCTTTAGCGGGGTTTATTTTATCCGGATTTTTTATAAAGGTTTCCGCTAAGGGAGTAGTAGCGTTAACCTCTTTATATAGCTAAAACTACTTATTAAGGTTTATAATTATCCTTACTTTTTAGCCTTAATAAAGTATTAATAGTTCCTTAAAATAGTTTATCGCTATAAAGCTCTTATAATCTTATATTATTATCCGGGCGAGCTTAAGGTTATCGGGGAAAAATATTATATTATGTCCCGATAGCGGCGCCCGGACTTATATAGGTAAGGCGTAGCTAAAACTAGCTAAAATTATTGTAGTAACTAAGTAAATTACCTATTTATATATCGCTAATCTTAGCCGGATTATCTTAACTTCGGCTTTAATCCCTTTATAAGCCCCGATCCGTAAAACTAATATAAAGTTAATAAGGTCCCCTTAATAAAAAACTAAAAAGTCTTAGCTAAGTAATATATTAGCTACTAAGCGTTTTACTATTTAAGCGCTAATTCTTACCTTTACGACCGCGAGGCTACTATCTAGCCTTCTTAGTATATATATAGTAAATTCTACTTATTTAATAGTAGCTATCCTTCTTACTCCTTAAATAGGAATTCGTTAAGAAGAGTTTATAATTACGTCTTAAAAAGTCTTTACTAAGTCGGCTTAAATAAAGCTTTAGTCCGCCTTAATATCTATATAAGCTTTAATACTTATCCTAGGCCCTTCTTTTCTATAGACTAGTAAGCGTATATAGGTAAATCGTAACGGCTTATTAAGGTTTAATAGCTAGACGTTAAAGGAAGCTTTAACTATTTAAACGCTTTATAGCTTTTAAATAACTACTTATTATACTAAGCTACGTCTTTATATAGCAATATCTTAGTTAAGGTTTAAGGGGTGTTTATCTTTAATATATTAGTAAAGCTTATTCTTTAATAAGAATACTTCGCTATAAAATCCGTATACTTTATTAGCCTCTTATACTAAGTTTACTATAATATAAATTGCGGTTTCTTTTAAGCTTTTATTAGTATTTAACTAAGCTCTTTTTATATTATACTCTTTATCTTTTAAATAGTTATTAGTCTTTATTATAGTTTCTTTTTTAATTATAAGGTATATTTACTTTAGCTTTAGCGTTAATAAGCGTATAGTCTTAAAGGTTCCTTTTCTTTTAAGCTAAGGGACCTCGGCTTATATTTTTAGCTATTTAAGCGGATTTCTCCTTTAACTTAGCGAGCGCTATAAGGCCTATAGTATATTTACTACGCCTTATAGCGTGAGGATAAGGGCATAAGGCGCGGACTAATTACCGCTAGTCGGGGCCGGTGCTATAAACTAATTACCGCTAGTTAGGGCCGGTACTACGGACTAATATCCGCCGGTTAAGCCGGTATAACAAACTAATTACTACACGTAAACGTATATAGGAGTTTAGAAATAGTAAAAAGCTTCTTTATTCTTAAAGGCATAGCTAGCTACTTTATACTTAGTTCTTTAAGCTAATTTTAAGGATCTTTAACTATACTATCTATAGTATATAAAATAAACCGTAGATATCCTTATAGAATTGCTTAATAAACTAAGTATAAGCCCGGTTAAAAATACTATAAACTATAGTTAGGGAAAT
>JAPEBW010000889.1:0-35911 GCA_027405785.1 Ophiocordyceps robertsii
GCGCGGCCGCGTCGTCTCACTCAAGCACTTTGGCAAAACCGCCAGCCTGCGTGCCCGTCGTCGCTGCCGGTCCGTGAGAAACAGGGCCGTTGCCCAAGCCCGGGCTGGAGGTGTACCGAGGCATATATATACCACTTAGACGAAACGCGTACCTAGATGGCTTCATGACGGGCTCGACGTGTAAATCCGAGCAGACGCCGACGCTGCCCACGGATCCCCCAGCCCGTTGGCAACTACCCGCCGCGCCCCCTCTCCAGCTGAGCATCGGGGCGCAAACGGCTGCGTCGAGTCCACTCCCTCTTCCCGTGGCGCTTGAACCAAAGGGGTCCGTTGCGGGAGGGGGCTACTACTGACGTCAACAGCTTGGCGTTGGCCTGGAGGGGACGGCAGAGGATGGAAGCTCCATCTGGGCCGTGTGCCGTTGCCGTTGGCGTTTCCGTCTTATATGTAGCCTCGACATACATTTCTGTTCTCTAGGTCCGTCTTCTCTTTCCCCTCGTCACTCGAGACCCCTGACTGCATGTCTATCATAGTCCATCTTGATCTCGAGGGGCCCCCCTGAGCAACCGAACCAGCAACCGCCAAGGGACACTCGGTCAACAAAGGGGCAACACCATCATGGCCTCCCTCACCCACACCCTCTCTCGCCACCCGCCGCCCTCCCTCGACGCCAGCGGCCACGTCGCCTTCGGCCGCGGCGCCCACGACGTCGCAGACCCGCACAGCTGGCCGACACGACGCCGCTGCGCCGTCACCCTCTGCGCCGTGCTGCTCGTCATGAACGCCACGTTTGCGTCGAGCGCCCCGAGCGGGTGCCTGGGCAGCATGGCGCGCGAGTTCGGCGTGTCTGCCGAGGCGGCGGGCCTGACGACGACGCTGTTCCTGCTCGGCTACTGCGCCGGCCCGCTCGTCTTGGCGCCCCTGAGCGAGCTGTACGGCCGGCGCTGCGTCTTTGTGTCCTCCTTCTCCGCCTATCTTGCCTTTGGCCTGTTGTGCGCCTTCGCCCCGTCCCTGCCCGTCCTGCTCGTCGGCCGCTTCCTCGCCGGCACCGCCGTCTCGGCACCGCTGAGTAACGCGCCCGGCGTTCTCGCCGACTTGTGGGACCCCGTCGAGCGCGGCACCGCCATGGCCGGCTTCTCCGCCATGGTGTGGATCGGCCCGGCCCTCGGCCCCGTCGTCGCCGGCTTCCTCGAGCTGCACCGCGGCTGGCGCTCCGTCTTCCACGTCCTGCTCTGCCTCGCCGCCGCCTCGTGGCTGCTCATGCTCACCATGCCCGAGACGCATGCGCCGACAATCCTGCGCCACCACGCCCGCCGCCTGCGCGCCGCCGCCGTCCCGGGCTACGAGCGCGTGACGGCGCCGGCCGAGGCCGAGGACCGTTCGCTGCGGGCCGTCTACCGCGTGGCCCTGACGCGGCCGTGGCGCATCCTCGTCGACCCCGTCTCCTTCCTCTGCGCCGTCTACCTGTCCGTCGTCTACACCCTCCTCTACATGCTCTTCAGCATCTACCCCATCGTCTTCCAGAAGAAGCGCGGCTGGAACTCGGGCGTGGGCGAGCTCCCCCTCCTCGGCACCGTCGTCGGCGCCGTCCTGGGCGGCCTCGTCGTCGCCTACGACACCCATCGCCGCTCCGCCAAGATGCGCCAGGCCCAGGCCAGCCTCGCCGACATGCAGCCCGAGGACCGCCTGCCGCCGGCCATGGCGGGGGGCCTCGGCTTTGCCGTCACCATGTTCTGGCTGGCCTGGTCGGCAGAGTTCAAGTGAGTCTGGCACCCATCACGACCGTGTCCGTGCTGATGCCGCCCGGCAGCTCCGTCCACTGCATCGTCCCGACCCTCGCCGGCGTCTTCCTCTCCTCGTCCATGCTGCTCATCTTCGTCGGCTTCCTCAACTACCTCGTCGACACCTACCTCGTCTACGCCGCCTCGGCCATTGCCGCAAACACCATCGTCCGCTCCGCCTGCGGCGCCGCCGCCCCGCTCTTCACCAACCGAATGTTTGACGCTCTCGGCGTCGGCGTCGGCGGCAGCTTGATCGGCGCCGTCGCCACCGTCCTCGCCGTCATCCCCTTCATCTTCTACAGGTACGGCCGCAGCATTCGCCGACGGAGCAAGTTTGCGCCCACGAGCGGGTTCAAGGAGCAGCCTGTGCCCGACGAGGAGGCTGCCAACTCGGCCCATCCTGCACTCGAGAGCCCGTCTTGTCACGCCGACGCCTCTGTCAAGCCTCGGTCGGATGCGGGCCCGTGTCGTAGCAGTCCCGAACATCATGTCACCTTGCCCAGTCCGGCCAAGCTCGTAGGCGAAGGACGGGTCGATAAAGAGGGCGGATGAGTACTTGATATGATGAATACTGCAGCCTGCTTGCCTTGCTTCGGGATATGGCGTGTCCCGTCATTGAGAAACTCTTGGAATATGTGCCTTCATCCAGCAGGCAGTCAAGGAATCGAAATATAAAGCACAAGATATACAAGCCTGTTCACTTCAAAAGCCGGCACCCGTCATCTCCCCTGACGGCCCGACTTGATCCATCGCCAGTCAAGCAAGCAATGGCAATTAGCCAAGAAAACGCGGTAATCTAGGTGTCCCTGCCACTGTACACAACGCAGTCAAAACAGAGTCATGGCAATCGTACACCGCCGTGCCGGTTGAAACGTACCGAGGACCTCAAAAACGCCAAACCAAAAGAAAAAAGAAAAAAAGGCCCAAATCATGCGTGCTCCTTTCTCTCCTCGCGGACCCCGTCGCTGCCGTTACTGCCACTCTTTTCCTGGCCCGTGGAGCTGGTCTCAAAGGTGCTGTGGGCGTCGTCTCGCAGCCTACGCGTCACGTAGCCCGGCGGCACCCACTTGGAGCTGTTCCACGGCTTGAGGCCGGCATGGCTGTACATGAGGTCGACGTGTTCGAGGCTGAGCATGCGGGATTCGTAGAGGAAGAACCAGACGAGCAGGGCGGCGGCCATGTTGGTGGCGACAAAGACGAAGCCAAACACGTACGAAATGCCCGCGTCCGCCAGGGGCGTGAGAAACCCAATGAGGACTGCGTTGTCAGCCGAGCGGACAGTACGAAAAGGACATGGCCGTGGGCGGGATACGCCGAGACGCGGCCAAGGTGAAAAGGGGGTCCCAACTTACAGTTGCCCAGCCAGTTGCCCGCCGTGGCCAACGACGCCTGCTTGGCGCGCGTGCGCAGGGGAAACGTCTCGCCAATGACAACCCACGCCATGGGTCCCCACGTTCCAGCAAACGAGGCAATGTACATGCAGGCGGCGACAATCATGACTTTGCCACTGGTTGGGTTGGCCGTGGGCGGCAGGACGGTGCCAATCGTGGCAAAGACGAGCAGCCAGGCGGCCTGCCAGAGAGCGCCGAGGAAGAGCGGCCAGCGCCGGCCGTACTTTTCCACCACGTAGAGGCCGTAAAAGGTCATGGCGACGTTTACGGCGCCGAGGATGAGCTGCGTCTGGATCGGGTCTTCTATGCCGGCCGACTGAAAAATGGTGGCGCCGTAGTAAAAGAAGTAGTTGATGCCCGTCCACTGCTGGAGGAAGTGGATGCTGATGCCGAGCAGGGTGCGGTAGACGACCTTTGGCGTGTCGGGGCTCGGGGTGAAGCACTCGAGCCAGGTGCCGGTGCCGACCTGGTGCTCCTTTTCGAGAATCTGGCGCATCTCGTGGATGTCATCCTCGACCGTGGCGTGGCTCGGGTCGTGCTTGAGGCCGCGGAGGCGAGCGAGCGCCATGCGCGCCGCCTCCCAGTTGCCGCGGCTGGCAAGCCAGCGGGGGGACTCGGGGACGATGAGGATGCCCAGGCCGAGGGGCAAGGAGAAGAGGATGCCGAGGCCAATGACGATGCGCCACGAGGCGCTCGAGTAGTCAATGGTGCGGGTGCCGAAGTTGATGAGGTTTGCGACGAGGATGCCAATGGTAATCATGAGCTGGTACGAGGCCACGACAGCGCCGCGGATTTCCTTGGGCGCCGCCTCGGACTGGAACATGGGCACTCCGACCGAGAGGTTACCGACGCCCAGGCCGGCGACGAAGCGGCCCATCATCATATGAACCCAGCTATTCATGGCCGTGATCTGAATGACGTTACCAACAATGAAGACGGCCACACCAAACGACAAGCTCTTTCTCCGGCCCCACCAGTCGGCCGTGCTGTCCAAGCGCGCGTCAGCTCTGTATGGCCCGTCTCCCTCGCACGTGTAGTCTCGAGGCTCCATCGAGGCCGGGGCAACCTACTATGCTCCGGAGAGGGCACCTATCAGGCAGCCAATGCTCATGAGAGACACTAGCAGAGACTTGATAATGGGGTCCCACGCCTTTTGGCCTTCGGGGCCCTGCGCGAAGCGGTTCATAAAGTCTCTGAAGAGGAGCATGGCCGAGATCTGGCCAGTGTCGTAGCCAAAGAGGAAGCCGCCGATCGACGTGGTGGCCCCGAGGATGAGGGCCTCGACACCGCAGTCGGCGCCGTTGACTTTGATGGACCTGAGTTGAAAGCATCACGGTTAGCATTTCCACGCGCAACAAGACGTGGCAAAGAGTCGAGTGGCTTCTCTGCGGCATCTGTACGGCGAGGGAGGGGAGAGGGCAGGCTCACTTTTGCCCCAGCATGGCAGCGGCTCGCTCCGTTTAGGAGTCTTGACGTGGAAAAATATGGAATGTAATCGGATGGGTTCGTCCCAGGTATCGGTGCGAGAGGCTGCGCCGAAGCCCAGAGTTGGCGATATGGCCTTTAGTCGAGGTCGAGAGGGCCGTCGTCTCCGGCGAGAGGCTCAAAGGAGGGAGAAGAGACGACGATGGGCATACATGGGAGAGACAAGGCGCGAAAGGGGGGGAGAGTCTGAAGAGACGGGGAGAGGGAGTGATTGGGTATATTTACCATGCAAAAGACAACAGGGGGGGTATGGTGGGTAATGTATAATGACGGATGAGCCCGGGGAGAAGGCCATTTGTGGGGGAGTCGACCAAGGTGAAGAGACGGGCTGGCATCGTAACTCGGGCCAGCTACTAGGTACGCTTGGTCCCATGGGCCGGTCGGAGTGGAGCCGCTTGGCAATCGTCATGCCCCAGACGGGGACGCGTTGGCGGTGCAGAGGAATCAAGGCGAGAAAGGGCCGTGGTGGGAGGCTGACCGCGGCAGCGTGAGAGGCGGCGGCGGCAGCTGGGGGGGGGGCTCGGCTGTGACGAGGAGGCTGCGATGACGTCTCGGTGACACGGGGACGGGGAGGAGCGATCGAGTCCGTCCAATGAAGGCGCCTTCTTGGCGGACAAGCCAAGCCGCATGAGTCTGACGAGGAGAGCCCGCTATGTCAGCAACCCCCAAAGAGGCACAATTGGAAACGGCCGTTGAAACGGCGGTGGGCCCGCTATCGATGCTGATGCTGAGGCGGCCCGAGAGTTTTGGTCGCGTCGATTCGCCTGCCCGCTGCTCGATCCGCTTGCAGTGCCGTCCGTCTGCTCGACGGCCCTTTGGCGCCGAGAGGCGGCCGCAGTCGAGTCGCGTCGAGGCGGGAGCCGTAGCACCGTCGAAAATTGAGGCAATCGCGATGACGTGACGGGGCTGAATAAGCTTAATTCCACCACCAGTATTCGTACTCTGCAAAGTACATACACCAGGTTCCTTCCCCTTGAGTCGCCGATTCCTTGGCTTGGGCAGCTGCGCCCCGACACAGCAGCCGCTCTTTCTCCTTATTCCATCTCCGGATTTCCGCAATCAAATCCTTTCCAGCATCACCACCGCGTCCCCACTGCGAGGCAGGCCCCCCCCCCCCACACAGGCCGATCCCGGTGCTGCCGGCGGGCAGCAGCTTAGTTACCGCCCGCCCCGGTGCGACGGACGCTGTGACGGCCCCTGCTTGGCCACTCTAGTTTTATTTCCATGCCCGGCCGGTTTTTTTCCCACCTCCGCTTCCACTCACTCGCTCCCTCCCCTCTTCGGCGCTTTGCTCGGCGGCTCTTGTCATGCACCCGCTTTTGCATAATGGCAATGATGCAATATGTCAAGTGCAGGGAAAAAGAAATGAACAGACTGGGGAGAGGAGAGAAAGGGGAAATCGAGGCCCTGGGAGAAAGGAGCACCCCGTGGGTAAGTAAAGCCGGGGAAGCCCGTTCCCCGGCACAGCCAGCCACGCGGCTTCTGCCAAGCGGCCGCTAGAGAAGAGCAAGAGAGACGGCGCCGCGGCTCATAAACACGGCGAGCCCTGGCTGCCAAGCCACCGTCGACTTCATGTGGAATCACGACGCCTCTTGCTCTCTCCGCCAGAACAGACGCTCTGTTCAACTTGGACACCGTCTTGTATATGTCGGCCAGGGAAATTCTACCTCGGCCCTTGAATTGAGACGAACCGCCACGCACCCTTCCATTAGCTATGGCTTGGCAGCTTCTATGCGAGCTCCATGCGAGCTTCCATGCATGCGGCCCTGGTCGAGATGGCGCAATAAATGTTGCAAGTAAAAGCTGCCCCCGGGACCATGATCCGTTGTCGGTCTGGGCTATGCCACCAGAAGGAGGTTAAAAATTCCAGGGTGGCAACCAACTGCGGTGTAGTGTGGGGGCGCGCAGGAGGTGGCACATGCCAAAAAATATTTTGCGGTCAATGTGGATCGAACACATGACCTTCAGATAACAGATGGATGATGTCCAAACTGAGGATTGAAGTGGTACTTCAGTCTGACGCTCTCCCAACTGAGCTATGCCCGCTTTGTTGGAAACTATTGTAATTGTTTCGTTACATATTCAACACTCGCTTCCCTCCGTCACGGAATTCATGATCCCGGGCAATGCACCATCAACTTGCGATGTTGCTCTGGCTGGTACGCTCAGGCATTGTCCTTGACAGCGCCATATTTCTTATTTCTTGCTCTCTGTACACATGCTCTACGATAGCACGTCGGTCTAAAGACAAACGTTTCATCGCTCAACACATGGTCTTGCTCAATGGACACGCTCAAGCTCGGTCCCAAGCATGGCTACCCTAAATGCGCACGCAAACTTGCCAAGGCACGCACTCCGCAACGCAATGCGGCAGTGCAGCTGTGGATCTTTCGATGACGTTGAATCATTACTTCCCTTTGACTTATCAACAAGTAGCATATATATAGAGTTCATCTCAGTGTAAATGGAGTGCATGTTGCCACCTGGCGGTGACCACGCTTTCTCAAAAGTTCACTCTTCTTGACCCCTCGATTCTAGCACACTCTCAGGCATTCAAGTACGAGTTGAGCATTGGCTAAAAAGACTGCAGAACTAAGCAAGCCCACACAGTAAGAGAAAAAGCATCGAGAATGTGTGGTCTAGTATCGAGGCAAGTCCAGCCTGTCTATCTATATGCAAACCCCAAACTCCCAATGGTCGTGTCCCCGGGATAGCCAACCGTCCAACGCTACCCTATACCTCCTTTTCCCAAACAATGTGGGCAGTAGACAGGCGCCCAAAAATCCGCAAGACAAGCCCCGGTGGCGTTATAGAGAAAGGTCTACCGTTGCCGCAGAATCTCGCGCAACCACCAGACGTGGATGCGCGCATCCGGGGTCAGCTCGGGGTGAAAGCTGGTGCCAAGCACGTTGTCCTGGCGCACGGCAATGACGTCCCCCGAGGCATCCTTGGTGCTCGCCTGGGAGACGCCGGCCTTCATCTTGTCTACGCGGCCGGGCAGGGTGGCCAGCACGGTGACGGGTGCGCCAGGCAGCACCTCCTCGACGACAGGGGCACGGATGAAGACGCCCGGGAAGGTGGGCGGGGACGCGGAGGCGTCATCGGCGGCCAGAAAGGGCAGCTTGAGGGGGGTCTCGAAGCTCTCAATCTGGCGACCAAAGTGGTTGCGGTGGACGCGGACGCCGAGGCCGCCAATGAGTTCCTGGCCGCCCTTTTTGGTGGCGTTGGCTTGCTCAGAGAGGAGGATGAGGCCCGCGCAGGTGCCCCAGGTGGGCTTCTTCTGGATCCTTTGGCAGGTCAGAGTCAGTTTGCCGACGAGAGCCTGGTGCTCAGAGAGAGACATGTCATTGAACTTACTTGACAAAGTCCCTGAGCGGCTCCAGGAGGCCCGACTGGGCGGCCACGAAAGAAATGGTGGTGCTTTCACCGCCGGGGATAATGAGGCCGTCGCACCGGGCCAGCTCGGCGGGCGTGCGGACCTCGAGGGCCTCAAAATTCAAGGGGGTAGATGCCTTGACGAGGCCGGCGGCGGTGCGCAGGAGGCTGAGGTGCTCGGCGAAGCCTCCCTGGAGGGCGAGAACACCGACGGTGAGGGTGGCGGCGGGCCCGTCGTCGGACGAGGCCAGCCGGGACTGGGCGGTCATGAAGAGCGACTGGCCCGGGACGGGAGATGGGGATGGAGATGGAGAAGGTGCGTGTGCGAGGTTGAGAGGAGAGTATGGGCGTGTTAATGAGCGGATTGGTTGCTCCGGGACTCGGAGTTGGCCGGGCTGTTTGTTCCGCGGAGGCGAGGAGGAAGTTAGAGCTGTCCCGAGGGCATGCGGCGGGCAAGAGTAAAAAAAAGTACGGGGCCTCGGAGGTGAGGGATGTGGCTATCCGGGGTCCGGAGTCCGGAGAGGTGTGATTAGTAATGGGCAAGCTGCATGCGATACAGTGCAGCCAGCTACAGTTCAACATGTGTACAGTGCAGTATGTGTGCATGTACACATCAAGACCAATGGAGAAGAAATTGAGGAAAAGATATCAACGGCTCTAGGGGAAATGTGAATGAGCCAGCTGGACTGCTGATTATCGATGATGGGAGCGACAGGGTCCGTCTTCGGAGCATGACTTGCAGACAAGCGGCAGGGTCCAGGCCAGGGGTTGTGGGGGTTCTGGAACTTTGCCCCGAGCTGTTCAAGTCGATGACCAACAGGCAGCATCGAGAAAATACGTACCTCCCAGGTACTGTAGGTGGCAAGTTGGTCAATGGCAGCGTTGATATGTACAGCATGTATGTACTGTAAAAACCTCATCTGCTTTGTTGCTTCTCTCTGCATGTCGTGAAAAGGGCGCGCCTCGACACCAACATGTCTCTCGCCACTTGCAGCAGATCCATGCCGATCGGACCCGATGCTTGCCGCCACAGGCTCTCGCGCAGTAGGTACATGTACATAGTGCTGTCGTGGGGGGTACGAGCCCGGCCCTCGGGTCCTGCATGCACCCAGGCTCGGACCCAGGCTCGCACCCGGACTCTACAGGCGTGACAAATTTTTCTATAACGCAAGGCACCATTGGGTACGAGAAAGAATGGTGGCGAACCCCCATATCCAGAGGTAAATATAGGTACTTGTAGATAGGTTCGGATACGCACGGCAGAGTCAGAGGTGGCCAATGACACGAGGTACCTCCATGTACAGTACCTACCGGCTTCGGCATCTGTCCTCCGAGCCTCCGCTATCGTCGCCTCTCCTCCAGCGGCACTCTTTTTTTTTCTTTGCCCCTCCTCCATCGCTTCGCCTCCTGCCACCAGTCACCTCGATTCTCGCCCGTCTTGCGTTAAATAACCCCAGAGACCAACGACAAAGGACCAACGTTGACGAAACCGCGGACTTGAGGAAAAGTCCTGCAACCGCTTCGTAAAGGGCTGGTATGGCACGGACCACCAAGCCGTGTGCACATTGTCAGACAGCTGACTCACTCTTATTGCAGCCGCACATCGGATCCGACATCAGAGCCGCCAGTCTCTATATAATTACATCCAACCCGGCTCTCGTCTTCCCTTGCTCGAGCACCGTTCCGTCCACCCGCAGCCAACATGACTCACGACGCTTCCAACGGCTCCAACGGCGATGCCCCGGCCGCCGCCTCCTCCAAGCCCTCTTCCCTGGCCGTCAAGGCCGGTCTCGCCCAGATGCTCAAGGGCGGCGTCATCATGGACGTCACCACGGCTGAGCAGGCTCGCATCGCCGAGGAGGCCGGTGCTTGCGCCGTCATGGCCCTCGAGCGCGTCCCCGCCGATATCCGCAAGGACGGCGGCGTCGCCCGCATGTCGGACCCGGCCGTCATCCGCGAGATCCAGGACGCCGTCACCATCCCCGTCATGGCAAAGGCCCGCATCGGCCACTTTGTCGAGTGCCAAATCCTCGAGGCCCTTGGCGTCGACTACATCGACGAGAGCGAGGTCCTGACCCCTGCCGACCACGAGAGCCACGTCGAAAAGAGCCCCTTTACCGCCCCCTTTGTCTGCGGATGCCGAAACCTCGGCGAGGCCCTGCGCCGCATTGCCGAGGGTGCCGCCATGATCCGTACCAAGGGCGAGGCCGGCACTGGTGACGTCGTCGAGGCCGTCCGCCACATGAAGACGGTCAACCGCCAGATCGCCCAGGCCAAGGCTGCCTTGGCCGAGGGCGGCATGGTCCGCATCCGTGAGCTGGCCCGCGAGCTCGAGGTGGACGCCGAGCTGCTGCGCCAGACCGCCGAGCTGGGTCGCCTGCCCGTCGTCAACTTTGCTGCCGGCGGTGTCGCCACCCCTGCCGACGCTGCTCTCATGATGCAGCTCGGATGCGACGGCGTCTTCGTCGGCAGTGGCATCTTCAAGTCGGGCGACCCGGCAAAGCGCGCCAAGGCCATTGTCAGGGCCACGACGCACTTCAAAGACCCCAAGGTCCTGGCCGAGTGCAGCACCGGTTTGGGCGAGGCCATGGTTGGTATCAACTGCGACAGCATGAAGCCCGAGGAGAAGCTGGCCGGCCGCGGGTGGTAGCGTGGGCGAGTGCAACGAGACGAAAGACTTATCCAATAAAGATGGAGTGGACATGTCAGCGAGATCGACAAGACGACGACGACGATCCGTATCGACTTGTCCACCGAAACCACTCGATGTGTGTACGCTCAAGCTAAGGGAAAACGGAAAGAAAAGAAGACGGCGGAAGGCGGCATTGTCCGTCCACGGCAAGGCGTTCCACACGTCCCTTGCCTTTTGCCCGTCTGATGATGAATTTAGCTATGCCCGGGTGCCTGGCCTTCAACACATTTTGGCGTACCCTGCTGTATATGGGATGGGGAATGGATGTTGAGGGGTAGCGAGGAACCATATCTAGCCAGTGTAGAATACTGCTCAAGTCGTTGGCCTCATTAGCGGTTTCGATGCTTGTTGATAGAAAAAGCACAGTTCTGTTTTATGACTGCACCCGAGGTGGACTTGTACATGAACCGCACATCTGTGTATCTGGGCGGCTCAAGATGCCGAGGCTGCAGAACCCCTGATCCGGGGAGGCACGCGAGCGAGAATGCATGTGCATGCACGTACGTCGCAGCGAGACATGGCACGCATCTGACGTACGCCAAGACTGAGGCTGGACACACGAGCAACGGCCAGAAACTCGGAAAGCTCCAACCGTTGCTTGCTTTTTCCTCGCCCGGACCGCGGAGGTGCCCGGTGGTATGGGACGTTGGCTTGTAGACAGAAAGCAGGAGCTTCAGCCATGCCCTCTCTGCCTTCTCCCCTCTTTCTGCGGTTTGCAACTCGCACTGGTGCTGAAGTCGAGATGGATCAAGAGCTTCACCTCGTCCCTGATAGACATGCTCACCGAGCCCATCAGCCACGCTGAAAACGGCACCATTCTGTGCCATGTGCGTGTCCCATCTCTTTTTCTTCTCGATTCTCCAAGGTACTCGATTAGTGTTGTTTTTGTTTGGAAGGGAAAGCGACTTGTCCTGGAGCTGATGCCCACGGCCCAATGATCGCCGTCTGCTGAACCACCACGGGCCACGGCCTCTACATCTCGGTAGGACTTGAAACCTTTGGCTGGTGCTCCAAGGGCTCGCTGTTCAGCGGCAGAAGTAGGGTACAGGCTCAAGCATGCTGCCGTCTGCAGTGGTTGTTGTTTGCCCATGAGGGCGCCAGCTGGGACATCAGGCAGGGATGAGGGCGTTTGGACACTTCCCGAGCGAGGGTAAGCTAGTCTTTGGCTTTCTCTTCGTGAGAGGCTCTTCGTGAGAGGGAGAGCATGGAGACGAGTCGCTACTGCTGGAATTGTAGCTGTAATTGCCTTGCTTCTTCGGCAAAGATTCGATGTCTTGGCTCCACTGGCCGACTCGTCCCCGCTGACGATGGAGGCGTTTACCGGCAGCGTTTCGACAAAGCAAACAGTCAACTGCCCTCATGTCGTTACTGTTTGTAGCATCGTAGCCTGACCAGCTTTGATATTGTCCCGCGGCGCACTGCCTTACTCACAAGCCGGCCATGGCCAATAGGAGAGCTCACGTTTTCAAAGTCTCGCCACAGACTTGGGTGAGGTGCTCGAGAGCCGTTGGAGTCGGATGTTTTCGTCTCGGTGATTGGCTTGTTGAATTTTCGGCAGACGTGACCTCAGGGGGCGTTGTAGGTCGCGAGCCGGAGGTTGTTTCGATCGGCAAGAGCAAAGGGCCGGCTCGGACATGGTTCGTGATTGTGATTGCTGAAAGAGCTCACGTCTTCCAGCGTGTAGTGCCCGGATTCGCCCCTAAAGTGTCAGCTCAAGCGTTCATTCTAGAGTCCGGCAAGGAGGGGATTTCAAAGCACCAACCAAGGGACTCGACGTGTTGCCAGTATTCCCCCGGATCAAGACGCAAAGGAGCTTTGGAAGCTGGCAGTCGGGGTCGAGGCTCTTTGGCTGCCTGTGCCGGAACAGGCGTATTGCAGCATTTTCTTCGGCATTGCTTCGTCGTCTTCGATGCTCGGCCACGAGTATGGCAGGTCGCGACTTTGATGATCAGTGTAGCCTGACACCTCGCCCCGGACAAGCTGAGGCTTGGGGACAGAAGAGGGAGCTACTCCTACCAACGGGTCTTCGGGTTTGTGCATGTCGAGCGCGTTTGCTGCCTGGTCCTACAGCTGTGTTTCCCCCTCTAGCTCCTGGAGTTTTTATCGGGGCAAAGGAATGAGCTGTCGTTTCTGGCTGTTGTTGCCCCCGTGTCTGTGGATTCTTCCAACGTAGGGGATTGTTGTTTCTGGTGGTTTGTTGCCGAGCTGGGTTCAGAGGTGGCAGAAACATGAGCCGCGGCGAGGGGAAACCAGATGTCAGTGCAGCACAGGGCAGTACAGAAGCTTGAGCCCCCGGCACACCACTGAGTAGCTGTCTGGATCCTACTTTTGGTGACACCCAGGTCTTCTTAGCCGACTCCATTCCTCGATTCTCGTCAGCCGCTGAACGCTTGCGCCCGGATGGCCTTTGGCCTTTATCACAGCCTCCTCCCCTTATATCAGTTTCCGTCTTTCTTCAAAGCAGCCAGGCTGACATGCTAGTCTAGGCAGCCTGGCCCTCCTCCAAGAGCCCGTCTCGACACAAAATCATCACCTGGCGCAGTTTTTACCTGCCGCTCAACGCCAGCTCTTTGCCTTGGTCTCCCTCGGCGCCTTAATACTGCAGCCGGCGCATATACAGATACAAGCCTCGACCTGAAACACATGTTCTCGGCCGTCGTATTCCCAGATTACCTCCCACGACCGTTTGATTCGTGCCAGCTTTGCTCTCTTGGTCCAGCTCCAGCAACCGAACAAGCGAGTATCCTTGTCGACAAATGCACGAGAGAACAGCGAGCACATATCTGAACACCCTCCGTGGGAAAGAGCTGAACAACAAGTCGCCGGGCCGTGGATCAGAGACAAGGCATCACTCGGCCGCCGAGGCAGGCGATTCTTCAGCCAGTCCTCGGGCCTCTAGCTCTGGGAGAACGAAGGGCTCTCAACTAGCCGCGGGCTCAAGGCTCAGAAATACCTTGCCCTGACTCGAGCCACACTGCATATCACCAAGGTAAGAGCCCATTCACTCCAAGTTTCCCCCCTTTACCCCTTTCTCGGGCGTACCGACCATGTTCCGTTTCCCGCGACAGGTTCACAGAATCAAATGGCAATATCGATGCTGAACCCTTCTTTTTAGATCCCCAAGCTTTTCAAAGGCGCCCAACCTTTAGGCAAGGAACCAGCCTTGCTGTTTACACAGCGACGACCGCTGGTGAACCACCTTGGCAAGTTCTTCCCGACCGACTGTTAGGATATACGATTAGGCGGCATTGTGTCCATCTTTGACCGCCCTCATCACTTATTCCGTGTGAGTGAATCCCCGTCGCAAGATGGATGGATCGACTGCCCGACTTTGAAGAATAGACCCGTCGCACCCTGTGCGAGCTACCTGGCTTGCGGCTTCCACTACAGATTACAACGTTTTCCATCAACACCGAAGACTTCAGAGACTTCAGCGTGCTCCTGAGCACTATGCGAGAGTCTGAGCAAACACCCACCACATTGCGACTGTACTAGCCATCCGATCCGAACACCGCGAGATCGACCTACACCAGGCGGGTGCGTTCAAAACATTTCCTTTACCAGGATAAACATGTTGGTGAAGAAGTAATACAAGTCCTTCATACCGGAAGTGTTTGAGGAGCCCGTAGGTATTGCGCCCATCAGCCATTTTATAAAGTGGCAGGTCACGAACAAGACAAGCAAGGTCATCAGCAAGAGTCTCGAGCCTGAAAGCCAACAAGAGGCTTCCGTGGAGTTTCAGGGAATTAACCGTCAGCCGGCATGCACAAGAGCTCCTGGCCTCGAAGTCGTCACTTGATTAGTCTATACGTGATGTACCGCTCCCGACTCCCTTCTACGTGTAGTTCTCCAGACGCGATGCTTGACCCGAAGCTTTTCTCAAGACCAATCACTTGTGAAAGGATTCCGTTTACTACCTCGAGCTAACGAAGAAGTCCAGCAGCTATGATGCGTCGGTCTTGTAGTCTCATGCTCTACCGCATCAAATGTCCCCCAGTTCTTGTCAGTCCCTGTGCCTGCACCTACACCTGCTGCAACGGATAGTGCGCTCATCCGTATCTATGTAGCACCCGAACCGAGTGTCGCAGTTTGTGTTTCTGCAAACGTCTGTCTGGTCCAAAATCTGAATGCACCGGCGGAAATCGGCAATCTTCGCGTCTTTGACCAGCATCCTATCCTGGTGGACCGATTCTCGGTTCTCCAGCTGCATATCGAGATTCTGAATTTCACACTTGGCTTCTTTCAACTCTTTGACCAAGCCCTGGATTTTTTGATCGCAGGATTTCAAGACTTTGAGCGCAAAGTCGTTGATGGACTCGAGGCTCTTGAAAGATTGCATACCGACAAGAGTCGAGAGGTTTTCCACGGTAGCTGACGCCAGAATGTTGGTCAGCTCGTCATCCCTTGTGGACGCAAGCGCCGCCTTGGTTGCGGCTGGGAGACCTGGAACCCAAGTCTTGTCCTCGTTTTGACTGTCGAGAAGGGTTCTGATCTTGGTGTCGGCCAGCGAGACGAGGGTTTCGACTCCGTAGTGATCGGCAATGCAGTTGACACGAACGTGGTGGGCGAGCGAGAGGGCGACGACTGATGTCGGCCGATATATCTCCTCAGAGAACGACGAGGGGGGTGTTTCTTCCCCACAAGCCTTGGGTTTGGTAAGGTCAAGGGGCGTGGGAGCAAGTTCTATATTCACATTGTCAGTTCTAGAGCAACATCGCAGGGCGAGAAGAGTCATACTATTTGCGGAGCCAACGTCCTTGTCGCTAGCACGGTTCGCCATGGAAGCTCCGTATTGATGCTTGCAATCATCGTAGTCGCCAGTGTACAGGAACTTGACAAACTGCTCGACAATGCTGGGATCGAACTCGTCCATGTTGATGACGTTGGGCGACGAATCCTGCACATGCTAGTCAGAGGAGAGCTATAACCAGACGCCAGTTCCAGAACATACCTGGAGGTCCCCTTGGATTGCTGCTCTGATGACGGGGGAATGCCCGCAGACAATGGCCTTGTGGACGTTGAACTTATTTCCCCTGCAGACAAACTTGAGATCACTGAAGTCGCCCGACAGCATCATGCGGGCTAGAGCCGGGGTGAGTTTCTCGCCCGCCATCGTGGAAGGATGATCGGAAGTCTCAAATGGGAAGGTTGTTGGTGCTGGACTGGAGACTGATTGTTGAGGCTGCGGTTGCTGGATCGAGGCTGGGTCAGTCGGCGTGACTGACAGACGCAAGATGTGGCGTAGAAAATAGGGGGAAGAAATATTTTGGGGAGAAGGGATGCAATGAAATTCAGGCTGCGGCCGCAACTGCACAGTGAATATCGCAGCGACCTAACCAACTGCAACAGTAACATACGGTTGAAGGCTGAGTGTATTTTTAGTTTGGTATTCACCCAGCCATTCATTATTGACACACAGAAGCCTTGCAATGTCCAACGGGGAGCCCGGTCTTGTATCAGACCATGTTCGGGCCACAAGCATATGGATCTTGCGCAGACGTGTTCCCAGTCTTCTATTGTCTACTGATGCCTTCACTCCGTGAATTTTAAGGGAATCCGTTTGCTAGATGCTTGCTGTTTGGCAGAAGTGACGGTTTGAGTCTTGGGTAGGGCGGCGCCTCGGTTGACAGGAGCAGTCGAGAGGCACAGGAGCCGAGATGGAGCAGGCTTCTGGATGCCAGTGGGCAGAAAATTGGCATGAGCACCGCAGGAGACGTGATTACGAGCATAAAATAGCTGCACGCTTGTTTGGTCAAGTTGTGCATTCGAGCGTGGTCCCTCAGAGCGCCAAGCAAGGTAAACGTAAAAGATGACCAAGGCAAACGAGACGTGATTGTAGGCACAGCAAATTTGCGCAGACAAGATGTTTGATTCGCATCTCTAGCCTCCAAGCCACCCCAGTTCCTTTTCCTCCATCTCCAACGCCATCCAACTCTCAGGCCTGTCCCCATATAACTGTTCGGTTCGGTTCGTTCGTCCGCCAAGAAGTGGCTGATGATCTGCGTATGAGTGATAATGTCCGCGTGATTCCTCGTGAAGAGTAGTGGAAGAAGAAAAAGCACGTCTGTTTGCACTCATATTGCCTTTTACTCGCGTTCATTTCCGCCCAAAACAACAGACGAGCAAGCCCGTCTATGTTTTGTGAGCTTTTCTCCCCCGTAGGGGTCCTAAAGATCGATGCAAATAATGGTTTGAATCATTGTGCAGGCGTGCTTGAGGAAAAGACAGTGGACTCACCAGATAGTCACGAGATGGCACGAGCCAGGATCCTGTCAGCAATGAGGTTAGCAAGAACCGAAGACGGAGACAAAGAAGACGAAAAGCAAAAGCAGTGCCGTTCCCCTCAGACGTTCTTTTCATTGGATCATTGCCATCAACTGATATGATAGACAGGCTGTGCCTGCCAAGTTGTCCGCGAGCTTTTCTCAAGAGAATGCTGCGTGGCTCGAAGTAGTATCGTTGTCATCACTGGGGGCACACTCTCAAAGAGATCAAGAGAAGGCAAACTTACCGATCAGCCTGGAGATGACATTACCCGGGGGCATTCTGTGAGCATGTACGGAAATGTTAGCAAAGTTCTCAATCCCGAGCAGAGCAGAAGAAGTCAAAGACAAAGGCATTTCTGGCTGGCCTCATATAGCAGAGCTTTTTTCTCTCATTTCGAGCTCGAAGCGCGAGGCGGCCAGGCAAACCCCACCCGCCTGCGCTTCATTGAGCCCTCCCCAGAGGGATCCGATCGGATACAGAGAAGAATTTTCGTAATCATCTGCAGAAGTGCCTTGTGAAAGAAGTGAAGAGAAAGTGAACTCACCAATGGTCTGAGGATGAAGGCGATCCCACCACCGAGGCAACCTTTGTGCCAAGGCACCAGCAATGCTGAGCAATGCAAAGAAAATCAATGCAAAATTGCAGAAAAGGTTCCAAAAATTTGTGTGTCAAACCCCTGTCTCGACCCCTCGGCATCCGCCTCATCGGGGTCAAGACTGCAGAAGTCATCATGCACTTGTGTGGTCTCGGACAAGCTGGCTTGCCCTTGACTCCATGTGGTCAAAAGACCGAGTGAGCTCGAAAGCAGCACGAGGAGTGTTTGTCGGTTGTGTGGTCGAAGTGTATTTGTTCGATCGATCGGCCAGTCGTGAAGGAGATGAGGTGGGTATCTGCAGCATGGTCAGCAAATAAATCTCACAGAAAACCAGGAGAAGGGGTTTATCGGGTTCAATCAGTCTCAGGGGACTGGAAGTGGTCGTGTTTGTCGTCCAAGTTGGAAAAGTGGTTGTTGTATATTGACCGACCGGTCGTGTCGTGGGAGGAGGAGGATTAGGTCGTTCGGTTGGCACCTGCAGTATGGTTAGTACCTGAACAACTCAGTCAAAGAAGAGAGGAGTTGTCGAAGCCAAGCAGTCGAGAAGACTGGAGCTTTTCGAGGTCGAGCGGTTGTGTGGCCAGAAGTGTAATTATTCGATCGAGGGAGGGAGGATACGGTCGTTCGTTTGGAATCTGTGGCATGGTTAGCAAATGAGCAAGTCACAAACAGAAGAGAGGAGTTGTTGAAAGCTAATCAGTCAAGAAGACTGAGAATTCTCAAGGTCGAGCAGTCGTGTGGCCAGAAGTGTAACTATTCGATCGATTGATCGAGGAGAGAGGGTACGGTCGTTCGGTTGGAATCTGTGGCATGGTTAGTAAATGAACAAATTACAAACAGAAGAGAGGAGTGGTTGAAGCCAATCAGTCGGGAGACTGAGAGTTCCCAAGGTCGAGCAGTTGTGTGGCCAGAGTTGTAATTATTCGATCGATCGTTGGAGGGAGGGAGGATACGGTCGTTCGGTTGGCATCTGTGGCCTGGTTAGCAGATTAACAACTCAAACAGGAGAAAGGAGTGAGTTGTTGAAGCCAATCAGTCGGGAGACTGAGGATTCTCAAAGTCGATGGGCCGCGAAGAAGAAGAGGATCCGTTGAAACCTATGGCATGATCAGCAAAAGAACAGCTTAGAGAAAATAGACGAGAGGAGTTGTTGTAGCCAATGAGTCCAGAAATCCGTAAAGTCGTTGGCAGTGTTGTTGGAAGATGGGCTACTCGATCGATCGATGGGCCGCAAGGGCGAGGATCCGTTGAACCTATGCATAGTCAGCAGATGACCAGCTCAAAGAAAATGAAGAGAGGAGTTGTTGTAGTCATGTGTCCAGAAGTCCGTCAAAGTCGTTGGCAGTGTTGTTCGAAGGTGGGTTATTCAATCGATCGATCGGCCGCGAGGAGGAGGATCCGTTGAACCTGTGACATGGTCAGCAAGATGGACAACTCAAAATCTCGAAAGGGTTTATAGTTATGGATTCAATCAGTCTCAAGACTGCACTTGTCGAGGCGGTCGGTGTCGGAGTGGTTGTTCAATCGATCGATTGGTCGGAGGAGGAGGAGAATCCGTTGAAGCCTGTGACCTGGTTAGCAGGTGAACAGTTCAAAGTGTCGAGGGATCAGAGGAGGGATTTGGATGTTTCCATCAGTCCCAAGACTGTGAGTTGTCGAAGCCGGTCTCTCGTGTGGTGGTAGTTATTCAATCGATCGATCGGCCGCGTGGAGGAGGAGGAGAATCCGTTGGAACCTGTGACCTGGTTAGCAAACGAATACTCCAAGTCTTAAAGAAGGAGCTAGGGAAGAAGGTTTGGAGTTGAATCAATCGCCAGTCGGTTGTCCGGTGTTTGGAAGTGGTATTCAATTGATCGGCCGCGTCGTGAGGAGGTGGAAAACGGAGAGGATTGGTTGGAGCCTGTGAACTGGTCAGCAGATGAACATCTCATAGTCCCAAGGAGAACGAGGAAAGGGGTTTTGAAGCCAGTGTTCCCAGCCAGTCTGTCATGTATTGGAAATCGATCGGCCGCGTCGTGGGGAGGAGCGAATCGGAGTTGGTCGCTTGGAACTGTGACATGGTCAATCAGTACATGCACCACTCAAAGTCTCAATGGAATCGGGGAGAATTTGATTTGAGTCCATCGGCCGTGAGAAGAATGCGTCGTGTAAGCCGGTTGCGTTGTGAGAGCGTCGGGCGAAGTCGATCCGGATTGCGTTGAGGGGATGACACAGGTTAGTATCAGAGTTCCAGAAAGCAGGGGGCGGCAAACTTACCGTTGAGCTTCCGCCCAGCTCGTCTCTTGCCGCAAAGAAGTGTCCAGAGTTTTGAGGAGGAGCACGGTTGGTATGATCAGAGCTCAAAGACTGAGGCGGTGGGCGTTGACTGTTCAATTGAACCACGATGGCTTGCAAACTGGAAAGTACATGGTTAGCATGATCAGAGCTCACAACAGTCAAGAAATGGAAGCCAGCGTACCGTTGAGTGTGAAGTCACAAGAGCATCTCGCTCCGGCAAAAAAGTAGTCGATGAGATCAGGAGAAGACCGCGGTTAGTATGATCAGAGCTCAGATAATGGAGCAAGGGAGCCAGCGTACCGTCAAGTTGCCAACCACAACCACCCCCGCCGCGCAGAATAAGAGCCAGGTTAACACCAGAGCTCAAAGACCGAGACCGAGAAGACATACCGTTGACCAGTTGGTCGCTCTCGTCTCTCGCCTTGAAGACAAGTGAGCTGCATGTGTTCAAGGACGCTCAAGCAAACAGCGACGCACCCCTTGTTCTCCCCGCCACCAACTCTGTCTCCAGGGACAAGAATGGAATGTGTATTCTGTCAAAGTCGGTCGGTCGATCGGAGTCGTGGTCTTGGAATCGTTGTGTCAAAGTCGGTTTGGAGTCATGGGAGAAGACGAGGTTAGTAATTGGTCAAGACAAGCAGAAGCAAAGGAGGCAAAACTCACCGCTGACTTTTCAGCCGTTCTGGCCTGTTTCCCAAGAGAGTGTCGAGTTGTTGCCAAGGAAGGAAGAGTCGAGATGTTGGCCGCCCACCCACCCTCTCCGAGGAGCAAATGACCTGGCAAGGAAAATCAGTCTCTGTTCTGACAGGAAGGGGAACTCACCTGTGTCCACAAGATCGGCTGCAGAACGAGTGACCTGGCAAAGGAAGTCAGTCTCTGTTCTGGCAAGAGGGGGAACTCACCTGTGTCCACAGGATCGGCCGAAGAACGATTGACCTGGCAAAGAAAATCAGCATGTGTCCTGACAGGAAGGGGAACTTACCCCCGCCCGCCCGCCCGCTCAAAGAGCAAAAAAAAACTGGGATGTTTGTCGAAAGCCGCCCACCCACCCTCTCCGTGGAGCCAAATGCAAATCTATGAGAGAAGTTAGCATCTGTTCTTTTCAGAGGGGGGGACTCACCTCGAGGGCTGGACAGCCCAAGCAGAGTTTTTTTCAAAAGCAGAACGCACACAAATGAAAATCAAAAGACATGGTCAAAATGGCAGACGGGAGAACGCAGCAAAATCAAGAACAAGACGCAAGGGCACAGGAATGACAGACAGACAGGAGTACGCAGAAAAATCAAGAACAAGACGCAAGAGCACATGGATTACAAGCAGGCATGAATACGCAGCAAAATCAAGAACAAGAGGCAAGAGCACATGAATGACAAGCAGACATGAGTACGCAGCAAAATCAAGAACAAGACGCAAGGGCACAGGAATGACAGGCAGACAGGAGAACGCAGCAAAATCAAGAACAAGACGCAAGAGCACATGATTGACAAAAAGAGACATGACCGGGGGGCTTCATCAGATTGTTGCGTGCCACACAGACTCAAGAGTACTGGATCTGGCGCGTCTTACTTTCATCACGCGAAGCCGAGGTGGTCATGATCTGGTGCGGAGTGGAGAGTGTCAGTATTCATGAGCAGAACAGTCAAGGGTGGAGGGAACTCAGCTCTGCATTGTGGCCTCGAACATTTCTATGGGTGGCAGACAGGAAGAAGTTAGTCAACAGGCATGACATGTGTCAAGACAATGGAAAAGAGAGCAAGGGAGACTTAGCTTGTTGAAAAAAAAAGTCGAAAAAAAATTGGCCCACCCACTAACCCGCCGAAGCGCCTAAAGGATGACCTGGAGAGAGAGAACAGCAGGTTAGTGAATGAGCACATCAGAAGGAAAGGAAAGGAGGGGGGAGTGAAAAGATAACTCAGCTTGGATCGAACAAGCTGCAGGTCCTGGCCCACCCACTAACCCGCCGAAGCGTCCAAAAGAGAAAAGAGTTGTCGAGAAGAAGAGGAGGAGGAGCCGACAGAGGTGGACGAGGCCTGCAGAAACAGAAATCACAACTAACATTAGCCAGTTGCCTCAAAGACGAGTGGTGTGTGCAGGGACGTGGGGAGGAATGTGGTGAAGTCAAGGTGGAGGAGTGTGCTGAAACAAAAAGGAAAGAAGGGGAAGCTTGAGCCTGATCAGCCAAAGACCAAGTCGAAGATGGTCGATTGCTGTTCATGTTGAAGACCTGAGGAAGTTGTTGAAGATGTTGATGATGATGGAAGGGAAAGAAAAGAGGGAGAGGTTTGGGGCGAAGGGAAGAGATATTTATACCTGGGGGGGGGGGGAGAAAATGATGCCTGAGGAACAGGCGCCGACGGGCAGCTGCCAATGAGATGAGAAGACGCGTGATGGCTTCGCTGCCAACCTCGCGGCCAGACGGGCCAATGGCTGCCTCGTGTTCGGGCGTGCTGTGATGCAGAGACGAGCAAGAGTGGATCCCCCTGAGCGTCACGGGGGGGGGACGCTTCACGCTTCAGGGCGGCGAGTACCTTGTCCTTGGCGAGGTGAGCTCGGTCTGCGAGTACTCCCGGGGGGGCATCTCGACGTGTTTACCTGTGCTTTGGCTGGGCGAGGCAGTGGCCCTCCTCCGGACGGTACCTGCGCCCAGGAGTTGACACTCGCCCCGGCTGGTCCCTCTGTTCGGCTCCCCGGCAGCCTTTGCACACCGCCCGTCGTATCTGGAAGAGCCCAGAACAGAGGGACGGCCCACTGCCACGAGGCCTTGGCCCAACCACCCCCAACAGGTCATGCCTGCTCGTGAGGAGGGGAAGGGGGGTGGGAGGAGGAGGTGGAGGAGGAGGCCTTGGTGATGCCCGGCAAGCCAGCTTCGTGATGCTTGATCAGGTTGCCCAAAGGGCCATTCACTACTGCAGCCCCTTTCCCGTAGACCAGCAGTAGACAGTCAACCTTTTCGACTCTGTAGAGGCTCCTCCTCAAGTCGTTGCAGCGCTGGCTGCATCACGTTTGATTCTCCCGGGCGCGAGCAGCAGCCCACGAGCACAATCTTGGACTCGCCTCGTAGCCAGCTAACCACTGTTGCGCCTCGAAACACTTGCTAGTCACCAGAAGCTTCCTCCCGAGCCGTAGACTCGTTAATGCCCAGGGCAGCATCCTGGGGGCTGGGGGGGTGTTCGTGAAACTACGTGGAAACGCGTCGGTAGACTCTGGATCACGGGCGTGGAGCTCTGCCCGTCACCCAGAAAAGCATCGTCGAAGAGCCCTTGGAAAGAAGAGCGTCGTTACTATTGCCCCTGAGTTCACTTCGTCGAGAAAAGGAATAGCATCATCAGAGTCACCGCGTTGGGAACTTGGATTCTCGAGCGGAAAGCGCAATCCAGCGGCCAGGGCTGCGAAAACCCTTGTCCCAGAGCCCCAAAACACCACGGTAGGCACTCGTCTCGATCTTGGAGGACTTGCAGGGCCATCAGGACAGCCCAGTCAAGACTCCAGCAGACGCACGAATCTAGAATTGAAATGCTTCAGATTGGGGGCCAAACGGGCACAGCTACGTCTTGGCGGCAGACCCTCCCCGGTGGGCACAATCTGGGGAATCCTGGAGGATCCGCAGCAAGGTACAGGCAGGGCTTGAGACTGCCGGCATGAACTCATCGGCACTTGCCCAGATCTACGAGGCTTCACTGGAAGAAGAGAGACGCAAATCAACCGAGGAGAGTTCTGTATTTCTATTTCAACACTCCCAAGGCCAGCTTGTTGTGCTGCTCGTCCTCCTGCGGCCGACGAGAGCCCAGTTCCCCCGTCTTTGAAAATTGTGGGCGATTTGTTGTGGCTCTGTTCCCCCCTGCTCTGCGACTCTGCAGCCTCGTCCTTCCCCAGACGCAGCTGGATATTGTATTGGATCGATCGTGGGCGAGGAAATGGCGTCGATATCGTACGCGGGGAGCCCTGGCTCGGCACGCTGTACTGGCAGGGCCATGGTGGGATGGCAGGGTCGAGGCTTCAGTCGAAAAGAAGAAGACGGCACCGAAGCCAGTCCAGCTCTGTTTCCGCTGGCAAAGGCCGTGTCTTTGGCGTCACAAAGATTGGGCGTAAAATGGCTGCCTTTGCCGCTGTCCGTCCGTAAACGAGCTCAGAGCAACGACCAGAAAAATAAAAAGGTAACAGAGACGCTGAACCAAGCATCGGTGGCAGGCTCCCAAGCTGTCTGAAACGCCCATTGAGTGATTCAGTGCCGCAGAGAAGAGGGAGCCCGGATTGTCCGTCACCCTGGGACGGTCCCAGGCGCCAACGGGCCGGCAGTGGCTGAATCCTGGCCACTCTCCTTGCTGCCTGCAAAGCATTATCAAAGACGGAATTCACGTACACAGCTCTTGATGATGTAGGAGAAGCTACCTGACGAAAAAGTCGGTCCTCCTGACTGCATGTGCGGTCGTCGTGGGCGTTTTCCAAGCTGCCCGCCCGCCTGGCGTTTGCTGGCTCGGGGCAGTCTCTACCCTACAGGGGTTGCCTGGATCAGTGGCCTGGATCAGTTGCCTGGATCAGTTGCCTGGATCAAGAGATGATGCTGATGGTCATTCTCTCGTGCCGGCTGTAAATTGCAAATGCTCTCGTAGAAAAGGGGGTGAGGGGATTTGTCCCGTCACAGGCCCCTCTGCCGCACCTGGCGGGTGGGAACTGTTAGATGCTGCCGTGATGGGTGACTTTTCCCCGTGGTGACTGCACGATGCTGCTCTCCGGCTACCTACAGCAGTGCTTGCTCACGTTTGTCCGAGACCACCCTGACAAGGGGCACTGGGAGGAGCACATGATCCTACGGGGCCCATCGACGACCTGATGAGTGCCAGCTTCGTTTCCCTTGACCCTGCGTACCACTACGGAGGTCTGGCAGAACGGACTGGTGGTCATTTGGGCTGGGAGAATGCACTCGCCAAGCCGAGTGTGGCTCCCGCTGCGTCTCCATCACGTCCAGAGGCAGCTCTTGCGACTGGGCCAGCAACAGTCGCGAACCCCTCAAGCACGAAGTCAAAGAGCATCTCGAGCCGGTAATACTGCGTGGCGGCGACTCCCACAGCTTCTACGAGCAAGCCAGTCGCTCCGGAGGACGGAATCCGACATGGCAGCAGCTTCGCCACCATCGGAATCTCCTCCTGCACTCGACGGCTCTCCCACAGCCAGGAGAAGGGCACCGAAAAGGAACTCGGAAATCAGAGACGGCAGACACCACGGGGGAGAGCGTCTCCGGACGAGCCAGGTCAGTGGTCTGCTCTACTCTGCAGGTACGCTCCGAAGCTCACCGTTCCTCGCCACTGCCATCTTTCATTCTCGCCCCTGTTGAGGCCAGGCACTCGGCCACCAGATGCTGACAAGGCCTCTGGCCGCTCCAGGCTCGGCTACAGCTACTCTACCCTCGATCTTTGGGAGCTAAATCTACAAGGCAAACGATGCGAACCCCCGACGGTCAAACACCGCAGACTCTCGCCACAGTTTCCCAAAAAAAGCAGCAGATGCTCCCACCCACCAAGACCAACTTCTGCCTGCTTCCCACGGCCGAGACGACGGGAATAAAACAAGCTCCTCGAGCAAGCAGAAAAGCACATGCTGGGGAGCTGGTAACTCAGCCATCCAGTCTTTAGGCACTCCAGTGGGTCGAGGCTCCCGCTGCAGAGGCTGGTGCACGGATTCTTCAGCGCCAACACTCTTGTTCCTCTTTGAAAAAGCACGGGCTGCCACTTGGCTCCAGAGTCTCAACCATCCATTTCCAGTCGATGCAGTATGTAGAGATGCTCGAATACACGCAAGCGGCCGTGAATAATCTCCCCTGGGTCGTGGGCGGGGGAAAGGGGGCAGATGCACGACCAGCAGCACGCAACAATGAGCAAAACACTGAGCACGTCTCCAGCCCCCCTCGAGGCAAAATCAAAAAGGACCAAAGGCTCCGGCCCTCACAGGAATCCCTCCACCCATTGCGTCATTGCGCAAATTAACACGAGCCGTCGTCGTCTGGTGTCAGGGGGCTGGCGAGTGGCTGGCATCGTCCGGTCATCCGCTCTGCATCAGCGGAGAAATGGGCTCGAGGCCTCAGGCAGGCTCCATGGCCCCCAGGGTCTTGCTGCGGGAGCCAGGTCATGGGTGGAGCGGGCCCTGTCTGTGCCTCTGGTTCGCAAAGTGTGTCTTTGTCTTCGTCTGGCTCTACGTAGGGTACATTGGTACCTTTGCCCGAGGATTGGGCAACTTTGCATCGGTGGCTCTCTCGTGGCAGCCCTGAGGAGGGTCGGGGCTCGGCAGAGTCGTCTGGTCGAAAGGGGGCTGCCGCTCAAAGTAGCCCTTGGGACTGGACATGGAGCAATCGTGGAGTCGTTGAATTACATGTACCCGAGTCTGAAGATGATCATGATTAGGCTGCTGTTTGAAAAAGAGACGCCATGGCAGCGTAGACTCCAGTGTCGTCGTGGGAAAGGGGACGCGGCAGTTCAAGGCTCCCCCTCCCGTGGGCGTCAGTGTGCTAAAGGCCGGGAAATGGACGCAGAGCCTGCCCCTTGCAAAGAAGCTGAAAACAAGCAGACATTTGCATCAAGTAACAACTTCGAGGGAGCCTGCAAGATTTCTGCCCGTGATAGCCCAAGTCGTTGAAAAGAAAGGGGGAGAGAGGCCGCTGCTGGACAAGCAGATGTGGCCAAGAAATGGGAAAATTCAGATGGAGGACCAGAGCTTCGGGTCTGCATCGAGAATCGTAGCGTATGCAGGGGTGGCAAGGCCCAGCCAGTGTCAGCTCCATGCTGTTTGTGCTCCCCTTCCCTCGCGGCACCGAGCAGAAGCAGGCAGATGCTGCGGCAGGGATGCGCAAACAAGGCCCCAACATGGTCGAGCCCCCTCTCTCTCCGTGCTCGGACGCGCCAGAATCGTTGTACGACACGAGCCAGTGTGCCGCCGTCCTCTGGCGCCAAAGACTGTGACGGGGCTTTCGTTACCCGCCGATCAAGTCTCCGCGATGGCCTCTTCTTGTTGCTTGTGTCTATGCCCTGATGGCCTGGCTCCCTGGACAAATTCAAAAACGTCGCCATCTGCTTTTCTTCTCCAGACGCTTGCTCGTTTGGGTCGCCAGAGCACGGTTGCCACTGCGGAATCGAGGACGTCGGCAAACACACCCAACGCCCGTTCCATGGCCGCAATACAGCTTCCGCGGCAGCCATGGCCATCTCATTGCCTTCTCCTGGCCCTACTCTTCCCTCGAGAGAGTGCAAAACCAAGAACGCATCCCTCGCTAGCTGGGCGGCGTGGGGGAACTGCAAACCGAGACGGGAACAAAAGGATTCCACGCCATCGTTGGGATCCAGCTCGGCATTTCCTCGACTGCTCAAGGTACGACGGCAGCACAGAGTCAGGGGAAGCACAAGGTTGAGACAGAAAGCGGAGGATTTGCTTGGACGGTGCGTTCCCTCCCCACGCAAGCTGCTGATCTGGTGGAACGAACCTCTGCAGGCCAGGCCTCCAGCGCTGCTCTGCCGGCTTCAGGAGACAGCCGGTGAGCGAGGGCCAATGCCGAGCCTGCCCACGACCCAGGGACGCAAGAGCCTCGCCTCGGCGTCGGATCGAGTGTTTCCCAACGACGGATCAAGTCGGGCCCGTCTTGTCCTTAATCCCAAGCAAAGGCCCTCTTCCGCTGTTGACGACTCTCTGGAGTGGCACTTGACGATGGTTGCCGCTACGAATGGGAGCAAGGAGCGTGCCTGGATTTCTTTACTCTACCGGAACAGTAGCCGGTCCATTCTAGGCCTGTTGACGACTCGCGTACAACCATGATGCTGACTGAACCTTTGATTATGCCCACATCTTCCTTGCACCGCGCAAGAAGCCTCTCGAACGAAGCCCGACCACGCACTGTCGAGACGGGCTGGGCCGATTCCCGCCCCTTGCCCGTAGCAATACGTGCTACCACGGCCGATGGACGCGATAATTATACGGGGGAGGCTTGAGTAAGAGACGGAAAACAAGCAAGTACCATGGCGGCGGAAGGGGGGCCTCGTTTTGTTCAAGGCCAGCTCTACGTGGCCGCCAACGAGAGCCACTGCACTACAAGCCGTAGGAATGGGCAGTCCACGGGTATAAAGGGGCATCTCGAAAGCCACTGCACTACAGGCCACTGCACTACAGGCCGTAAGAATGTGCAGGCCACGGGTATACAGGGGCATCTCGGCTGTCCGTGGCTCGGAAAGCTGCTGAGCAAGACGAGGCCCATACAGGTGAGTGAGTGCCTGGGCGAGCCGTGGCGTGTTCCATGGCAGCACGGCTGGATATTTGTCTGAAAATCAGCGGGCAGGACTCTTGGTCACCGAGGCGAGGCTTATGCTCTTCGACTTGAGCAGTGCCCTGATTGACAATGAGTTGGCCATCTGTTGCTGCGTCACGGCTGCAGAGTTCCAGTCCTCCCTCGGCGACAACCACGGACGTCTCGCATCTCTCGAACAGGCCTGTCGACTCGTTGAAGCCAGCTTGTGACCAGCTGCAAGGCGGTTCAAAGAGAGTCCTCGCATTCTCCACGTGTACTTGTCGACGAGCTTGAGTTTCATTCACCATCTGCTTCGTCTAGCAACAAGACGGCGTTACTTTGCTTCAAGTTTATATCCAAATACCAACTACTCTCAACGCCTCTCGAGGCACAGACATGCTCGTGCACCCGCCGAGCACAAGCCCCTCGCGGCGCCACGGCATCTCCATCCAAGGCCTCAGGCGGCGCCGCCCACAGTCAAGCCCTGCATGCTCCCCTCGCCGCGCCAGCGCTCCAAGACGCGCTCAAACTCAAGGATGCCGAGCGGATAGGGCGAGGCGCGGGCGGCCTTGAAGGCCTCCTCGGGCGAGCGCCTGCCGGCGTCGCCCTCGTTGTTGAGATAGCCGGGCCCGCAGACGGCGACGGGGGCCATCCAGGCGGCGCGGCTCACGATGTGGGCCGTCCAGTCGGCCTCGGCCTGCTCGGTGGCCTCGACGGTGACGCGGCGGGGGTCTCTTCCGGCGGCTGCGGCGCGGGCCGTGGCCGCGGACAAGACGTGGGCCATGTGGCGGGCCAGGACGTCCTGGACGGAGGCGTAGTTGCCCGAGGCGCCGGCCTGGGCGGGCCCCGTGAGCACCAGGTTGGGGAAGCCGTGCGTCAGGAGGCCGTGGAGGGTAGCGGGGCCGGCGTGGCGCCACTTGCGGGCGAGGTCGAGGCCGGCGCGGCCCGTGACGGCCGTGTTGGACCTGCTGCTGGGCTCGACCATGGCGGCGGCGGGCGAGCGGAAGCCCGTGGCCAGGACGACGACGTCGAGCTCGTACTCGCGACCGGCGGCCACGACGCCGGCGCGGGTGAAGCGCTCGACGCCCCGGGCGGCCGACGTGTCGACGAGGCGGACGTGGGCCAGGTTGAAGGCGGCGAGGTAGTCGTCGTGGAAGCACGGGCGCTTGCACCACGACGGGTACCAGGCCTTGAGCGCGTCGGCCGTGGCGCGGTCCTTGGTGACGACGGCGTCGACGCGCGCGCGCAGCCGCCGCATGCGGGGCGCGTCGGCGGCGAGCGCGTCGGCCACGAGCGCCGGCCCGGCCTGCGGGGCCACGGGGGCGGCGTGAGGCCCGCCGACGAGGTGGCGGTAGGTGCGCATGCGCGACCAGGCGTCGTCAACCAGCTGCTCGTCGACGACGGCGCCGGCCACGAGCCCGTTCCAGTTGTCGACGCGCGCCTTCTGCCAGCCCGGCCCCGTCGCCACGGCGCGCCAGGCCGCCTCGTCCATGTCGCGCTGGCCCCTCTCGTCGACGGCCGACGGCGTGCGCTGGAAGACGACCAGCTCGGCCGCCCACTTGGCCAGCTCCGGCACCAGCTGCACGGCCGTGGCGCCCGTGCCGATGACGCCGACGCGCTTGCCCGCGAGCCCCGTCAGGCGCCAGTCGTCGGCCGAGCCGCCGCTGACGCCGTAGTCCCAGCGGCCCGTGTGCATGACGGCGCCGCCAAAGTCGTCGATGCCGGCCACGCGCGGCGCCTTGGGGTGGTTGAGCACGCCGTTGGCCAGCACCACGAACTGGGCGCGCACCGCCATGTCGACGACGCCGCCGCCGCCGCCGCCGCCGCCGACTTGGCGCAGGGACACGGTCCAGCGCCCGGTCGCCTCGTCCCAGGCCATGGAGAGGGCGCGCGTGCGGAAGACGGCCTTGTCGGCGAGGTGCCAGCGCGCGGCCATGGCCTCGGCGTGGCGCCGCAGCTCGGGCCCGTACGAGAAGCGGTGGGCCGGCACGTGGCCCGTCTCCTCCAGCAGCGGCATGTACACGGAGCTCTCGACGTCGCACATGAGGCCCGGGTAGCGGTTCCAGTACCAGGTGCCGCCGAAGCCGCCGGCCGCGTCGACGATGCGCATGTCGCCGGCCGCGAAGCCGGCTTCGACGAGGCGCACGGCGTGCAGCAGGCCCCCGTAGCCGGCGCCGAGCACGAGCACGCAAATGTCGTCGCCGTCGCCGAGCCTGGCCGGTTGGCCGTCGAGCGCCTCGTCGTCGACCCACGGGTCCAGCGCCAGCCTGCCGAGCCGGCTCGACGGGGGGCAGAGGCCGAGGTCGACGTACTGGCCGTCGCCCTCGCTGCGCAGCCGCTTGTTCTTTTCCTCGTCGTACCGGCTGGTGATGGAGGCCAGGTCGGCGCCGCCAAGGTCGAGGTCGTCGGCCATGGCTGCGGATCGTCTTGGTGATGAGAGGCCATGGTGAGGAGTTGGTACTCGGGCATGCATCGAGACACCGTATGGGGGATATGACATGTGCAGTCCAGGCCTGCACTCGAGGCCCTTGCTCGTCATCATGGGCCGCGGCCTGGTCCATACACACACGCCATTGATTTGATCCAACCGCCCGCTCAACCATTCTTTGCCCGGACTTTGGCGTCCAGACAGACACACACCGTTCAGTGTGTCATGATTTCTCCGCACTTGGCTTCAACCGTCACCGCCGCCGTTGCATTGGGACGGTTTCCCCGCCCGCCGTCACCGAACGGGAAAAGCAACGGCAGCATCCGTTCAACATAAAGGCCGGGGCCCGTGTTTGTAAACGCCCTCAGTCTTTGGCTGCTGCTCCAACTCGACATGTGTGAGCGCCTTCGCAAGTGTCGATGCCCGTCTACTTGAACCATCATCACCAGACGTCGTCGAGCCAGGTTGCACACGAGAATATTCGCATGCAGTCGCGCATGAGGCCGCAGCATGCAACGGCCCAAGCTCTTCTCTGGACATGCAGACTAACGCATTGTGGACCCTGCTCCGTCGTTGCTTGACCTCGCTCGGAGCAATACGGAGCCGGCAGAGTGCATAAACACCATGACCACGACACCCTCTCCGCAACCCGACCGTCTCTTGCTCTCGACAAACAGCCTGCATAGTCTGGTAGCCATGGCGCTCGAACCCTCGTCCTACCCCGACTTTGACCACCTGCCCAAGGTCGAGGGCATGCCTCAGGGCTGTGCCTGGGGCCTCTTTGACCGCGACGGGCAAAAGGACCTGGTGGGCACCCTCAACTTTCTCACCCCGGCCGTGGTCAGCGCGGCCGCGGCCGAGGTCAAGGACGGCGTGTCCATTTCGCTCAAGTAAGAAGGGTGCCTTGGGGGGGGGCGCATGGCTCCTCCTCCTCCTCATCCTTCTCCTCTTCCTCCGCCTTCCCCCCTCTCTCCCACATCTTCACGATGCCGCTACAAACACCCAAGACAAAACACCTAAACCTCGCATCAAGAGCCCTCTGACATCTTCATCGTCCCCAGCTGGCCCCTCAACGGCCTCGCCAAGCTCGGCCTCCCCGGCCGCAAGCCCGCCCGCCACACCATCCTCTACCTCCCCGACACCATGGACGGCGTCCCCCCCGACGCCAGCAGCTGGGACGACGAGCTCGACTTCAACACGCAGGGAAGCAGCCAGTGGGACAGCCTGTGCCACGTCCAGCACCTGCCGTCGGGCCTGGCCTACAACGGCCTGCGACCCGACGCCCGCGCCCTGGCCGCCGCCTCGACCGCCGACAACGCCATGCCCACCCTCGACCACTGGCACGACCGCGGCGCCCTCGCCGGCCGCGCCGTCCTGCTCGACTACGCCGCCTTTGCCCGCGACACGGGCCTCTCCTTTGGCCCCTTTGACGGCACCGCCATCTCCGTCGCCCAGCTCGAGGCCTGTGCCCGCCACTTCGCCGTCGACTTCCGCCCCGGCGACGTCCTGCTCGTCCGCACCGGCGCCACCGAGTCCATCGACCGTCTCTCCGCCGACGACGCCGCCTGCGTCGCCAAGTCCTTTTCCGCCATCAGCGGCCTCGAGGGCTCCCCCGACATGGCCAGGTGGCTCTGGAACAAGCGCTTCGCCGCCGCCGCCAGCGACAGCTTTGCCCTCGAGCTCTTTCCGCCCGTCAAGCCCGACGGTACACCTGCTGGCGTGGAGAGTCTAGGTACCTGACACCCATACGCTGCTGGCCCCGGGCTTGTCATGCCCCTTTCTCTGCCTCACCCTCGAGTCTCCTTCGGCATGAGCCTGCCCCTTGGAAACTCGTCGAGAGTGAGCCAAAGCTGACCATGCGGTACTGTAGTTCTCCACCATTACATGCTCGGCCTGTTTGGCATGTCCATAGGCGAGCTGTGGGACCTCCGCAAGCTATCTCAGTACTGCCACAAGACCAAGCGCTACTCCTTCATGATTACCTCGGCTCCCCTGAACCACCCGTGCCTCATTGGCTCGCCTCCCAACGCCCTCGCCATCTTTTAGAGGCAATACGTTGGCCGGTGGCGACAGGCAGGCTGCGGTTGAGAGAAGACAGCGAACGGAAACGAGTAGATGGGAAACTAGGCTGTATTTTCCGTTCCTTGCCTTTCGACATGCTCGGAATAAACTGGAGAGAGCACGAGAAGCAAAAGCGCGTGTGCGCTCGTCTCCCCGGCCGGTAGACGCGGCAGTCCAACAAGGCACTTCACTCCATCTTGCATACATCGCTGTCATTGAATCCAGAATATCCTCCCGTGACATATCTGCAGAGCGTCCGAGACTCAGCAGCCTCGCCACCAGACTCGAGCAGCCCAACCGAGTCCTCGCCACGTCTCATCTCCCAATACATGTACATCCCTACGCAGCAGGTCGAATCTGGATGAATCGCGCCCGCTGTATCTCTGCGAGTACAAGACCGGCAAGCAGAGAGCAAGCAGAGATTGGAGCTTGGCCGCTTTGCCATCGGCATGCGGGTGGCACGGGCGCTGCATCGCACCCACGATCCGTCTGGTCTTGACACCGGCGACTGCCAGCGCTCGTCTCCGGCCCATTATGCCTTTGGGATCGGAGGCGTGTATCCGGCGGTTCCGGAGTGCCGTCGAGGCAATGCCTCTGATCAATGGGTGGTGGCAGATGACCATCTGCAGCCCATGCTCATCGACCAGTTTGCCCCCTTACTATCGTCAGTATTGCTGGTTATATCCGATCCATGGTCGAAACCCCTCGAGCACGCATCGTCAGCCTCGACAAAACATCAAATAACACCCAGCCCATCGACCAGGTAGCGCCACCACCGCCGTACAGTGAGGGGCGAGCACCCCGCCCAGGTGCACCGACGCCAAGACAACAAATCCATGTGTACATAGGCCACTGTATCTCAACCGCTCTCCATCAAGCACGCAAGCGTCGTTGGTCTAATGGTTAGGATTCAACTCTTCCAAAGTTGAGGTTCGGATTCGATTTCCGGACGACGCATACTTTTGCCTCCCCAAACTTCTTTTTGCCGGCACCTCGACTCCCGCCTCGATGCGCCGCCTTTGCCGAGGCACATGCAAAACCAAAACTTTTTTTCAACTCCGATAACTGTCCCTGCTTGATGAGGCACCCTCGACATGCACCGACACGCCCGCGCTCTGCGTCAGTTGTTGTCCCCCGTCCAGACTCCCAAGACACTGCCATTTCTTGATGAATCCGTGGTGACTTGTCGAGTCCAAAGGAAACAGGGAGCGATAGAGTACACGGAACCCGCACTCTCGACGAAGCCGGCTAACAAGAACCAGGCCGGCCGCCGCGCGGAACCACCCTCACAGCCTCGACAAAAGGCGTTTCATTGCATCGTCGCCCGCCATGACACGGCAAGCCGCTCCAGTTACTGTCCCAGACTGCCGTTGCTGTGCTGTTCTGTCCCCGTCCGCACCGCCCTCGGTCCAATCCAACGTCAATCCCGCCAAACATCGCCCTCGACACCTACGCCGCCGCCCCCATTCACGCCCACCCAAAAAAACCTCCCAAAGCTTCATCATCTCATCCAACCGAGCTTCATTTCCTCCTCGTCGCCAGCAGACCAAAGCGGGGATAAAAGTACATCATTGCCGGCGCCACGCATCAAGACAAGAACAAGTTCAAGTCGGCACAGCACCGCTCACCATGGCCAGAGGGGCCCAAGAGCAGGCCCAGGAACCGCGTTAAACATCAGCCTCCAAGCACCCTCGAAGTGGGACTCGAGCGCCCTCACATCAAAAAGCTACTGAAGCACTGGGCAAAACGAGGCAAGGCAAGCAGCAGCGTCCCAAAGTAACTGGAAACAGGGGGGCACAAGACAAACATCACAAGAATAAACACGCACGCAAAGCAAGAAGCCACGGCAGGCGATGGCAAAGCATGTTTAACTGGGGTAACAAAGGGGGAAAAAGGCCGCACCCGTTAGAATTTGACTGATGACAGTCCACCAGGAGACTCAAATCTCAAACGCCGGTCATAATCGAGACTCAAGAAAATCGAGAGCGTTGTATCATGGTGACGAGCAAGCAATGTTGATATGAGATAAATCAGTCCCAACGCCTCAACGTCACGCCAGGCAAAGGCCTCCGTAGATTGGGCCGCCGAGAACAAAAGAACGTCGCAGAGACGAGCTCCCCCAACATGCGCTTGGGTCTGACTGCTCCAGCCGGGCGTCAACGAGCCAAGTCATTTACTGCAAAGCACGTCAGCCGCCTCAACGCCCACCAACTCGCCCCGTCCGTCATACCTGGGGAGGGCCAGCGGGGCCCTGGGGGCCCGGGGGGCCCTGAAGACCAGGAGCCGGGGCGCCAAAGTGCTGGGGGCCGTAGGGACCCGGACCGTGGCCGGGCATGCCCATGTAGTGAGGCGGCGGGGGGGCCGGGCGATATGGGGTGCCCACGCCCGAGTTGTTCTGAGATCGGCCCCAGCTGAGACGCACCCGCGAGTTGCCAATGGGATAGCCCTGCATCTGGTTGATGGCCATCTCGGCGGCGTGACGGTGCACAAACTGGACGAATCCACAACCCTTGCCGGGCGGGATCTTGACGTATGTTATCTCGCCAAAGCCCTGGAAGAAGGAGCGCAGCTCGTCCTCGGTCACGTAGCCCGAAAGCCCGCCAACAAACACGGTCGTGTTGTTGGGGTCGGTGAACTGGTTCATCTGCGTGGCAGGGTTATAGCCGCCGTACGGGAAGCCCTGCATGCCACCTCCCCACATCGGTTGTTGCTGCTGGGGCATGCCGCCGCCCATCATGGGCGCGCCGTGGTGGGCGTGCCCGCCGAACCCCTGGTTGCCGCTGGAGACAAGAGGTGAGCTTCTTCACGACCGCGGCCAAGGTGAGGGATTCCCCGTCCACAGCACATACCGGTTCTTGGGCGTAGCGGTAGAGATCCTCATAGGTCTGTTACCACAGTACACGCCCTGCATTTCAACGAGAGCGCGCTGCTGGTCGTTTTCGTCGGAGAAGCGAACAAAGCCATAGCCGCGGCTCTGGCCCGACATGGCGTCCGTCATGATCTTGGCAGACTTGCAAGACGGGAAGCGGGCCTGGAACAGCGAGACGAGGACGTACTCGTTGACCTCGGGGCCAAGGTCGCCCACAAAGATGCTATACTCGGGGCCACGGTCGTCTCTGCAGCGACAGATTAGCCACGTCGGCGCAGTCGAGTCGTGCAACAGAGAGCATACCGTCGATCGACAAGTCCGCCGCCAGAGGCCCAGTTAAGCTTGAACTGGCGCGAGCTGTTGGGAACCGGAGTGCCGTTCAAGGTGAGGGCCTTGTTGGCCGAGTCGGGAGTCGGAAACTCAACAA
>JAPEBW010000890.1:0-35852 GCA_027405785.1 Ophiocordyceps robertsii
TTATCTTTATCGCTTAATAAGTATAATCTTAATACGACTTATTAGTATTGCTATCCTTTTATTAAAGGAATACGTATATATTCGGATTTATCTATATATACTACTCCTTCGTCCTTTTAAAGGCGGGGAAACGATTAAAGGATATCTTAGACTTTTAATGCGTATTTTAGGTCTTCGGCGTAGATCTAAACGCCTTTATTAGTAGTAAGTTCGGGCAGGTCCTTAGTTCGGCCGATTCCGAGTTTATAGTTTATAGTAGGATCCTTTTATAGAAAGTCCTCGGCGGGGTCTATTTTATTAAGATTTTCCGTAAGGGCTTCCGCTAAGAGACCTATAGCGTTAACCTTCTTATATAGCTAAAACTGCTCGTTAAAGTCCGTAATTATCCTTACCTTTTAGCCTTAGCGGAGTACTAGTAGTTCCTTAAAATAGTTTATCGCTATAAAGCTCTTATAATCCTATATTATTATCTAGGCGAGCCTAAAGTTATCGGGGAAAAATATTATATCACGCCTTAATAGCGGCGCCTAAACTTATATAAGTAAGGCGTAGTTAGAACTAGCTAAAATCGTCGTAATAACTAAGTAGATTACCTATCTATATATCGCTAGTCCTAGCCGGACTATCTTAACTTCGGCTTTAATCCCTTTATAGGCCCCGATTTATAAGACTAACGTAAAGTTAATAAGGTCCCCTTAGTAAGGAACTAAAAAGTCTTAGCCAAGCAATATATTAGCCGCTAAGCGTTTTACTATCTAAGCGCTAATCCTTACCTTTATAACCGCAAGGCTGCTATCTAGCCTTTTTAATATATAGGCGGTGAATTCCGCCTATTTAACGGTAGCTATCCTTCTTACTCCTTAGATAGGAATTCGTTAAGAGGAGTTTATAGTTACGTCTTAAAAGGTCTTTATTAAGTTAGCTTAAATAAGGCTTCGGTCTGCCCCGGTGTCCGTATAGGCTTTAATACTTATCCTAGGCCTTTCTTTTCTATAGATTAGTAGGCGTGCGTAGGTAAATCGTAACGGCCTATCGGGGTTTAATAGCTAGACGTTAAGGGAAGCCTTAACTATCTAGACGTTTTATAGCTTCCGAATAATTACTTACTATACTAAGCTATATCTTTATATAGCAACGTCGCGGTTAAGGTTAAGGGGGTGTTTATCTTTAATATATCGGTAGAGCTTATTCTTTAAGGGGAATGCTTCGCCGCAAAATCCGCACGCTCTATCGGCTTCTTATATTAAGTTTACTATAGTATAGATTGCGGTTTCCTTTAAGCTCTTATCGGTATCCGACTAAGCTCCTTCCGTATCGTACTCTTTATCCCCTAAATAGTCGTTAGTCTTTACCGTAGTACCTTCTTTAGTCGCGGGGTATGCCTATTTTAGCTTTAGCGTTAGCGAGTATATAGTCCCGAAAGTTCTTTCTCTTTTTAGCCGGAGGACCTTAACTTATATCCTTAGCTATTTAAGCGGGTTTCTTCCTTAACTTAGCAGGCGCTATAAGGTTTAAGGTATATCCGCCTTTATTAAGCGGTTTAAAAACGTAACCCTTAATCCTAGCGAGCCTTTAATAGATAGCCGGGGCGTCCCGGACTATCCTTTAAGTGCGTACGGGGTATAGCTAGTCGGCCCTCGCCTTTTTATAAGTTAAACTTATTTCTTTCGCGCTAGTAAGTGCTTTTTAGATCCCTAGGTATATTTAACTTATAGCTAAGGAAGAATTTCCTCGTATTCGTTAATCTATCTATTAATATCCTTATTCCTTACTAAGTATCGTAAGGATTCTTATAGGTAGATATCTAGCTTTTAATAGATTATTATAATTAAGTAGTCTAGCTAGTAAAGCGCGGCCTTAGCTTTACGTCGTAAGCATAATATCTAAGACTTAAAGTCGGATCCTACTACTATATCTTCGATAGTAAAGTGCTTTTTATTAAGTGCCTATATCGCTATATTTAAGCGGATTCCGAACCGTTTTTATAAGGCGGATATCTATCGGCCTAGTCCGATACCGGGCTTACTAAGTTCTTCTTATTATAATTCCGAGAGGTCCCTAGAATACTATTCCGCCGCACTTCCTTAAAGGAAGGAGGGCAGTTAAATAGCTAATTCGTCCGTATAGGCCTTACCTTTACTAGCGTTTCGGCGGATAAAGTCGATAAAATAGTTAACTCCTTAGAACGTACTAGCTTTATCGTCTTCTTAGACTTTATCGAAGGATGCTTTTAAAGGTCTTAATAGGTTAAATCTCCCTATATCCTTAGCTTATAGTTAAGGTTTTTCCTAAGGCTTAGTAAGCGCGTCTTCTTTTCTTAGTGCTTAAAGGAGACTAAGGAATTGTTTATTTAATATTGCCACTATTCTTACTAAGGGGCTTAAGGCTATGCTTAGTCTTAGTATCTACGCGCTTAGTATAGATAGGTTTAGCCCGCTAAAGGTATCGCTTACCGCGTCCTTATCGCCTATTATTAAGGTCTCGGTTTTAATACTCTCGCTAAGCGCTTAACCTTCCGTTTTATATACGTCCCGGAATCTAGTGCGCTATAAGGCCCCCGGTATAAGAAGCTCGTTTTTATTAATCGAGAGTCCCGAAAATGCCTTAATTAGCGCGGCTATAGCGGATAAGGCTAAACGGTAATACTAAACTAAGAAACTACTAAGTATCCTTTAAGGCGGATTTCTAGTTAAGGCCTTTAAGCTAAACTTAATTAGCAGTACGCGGTGGAAATATCCGCTAAGCTTATCGTCTTAAGGAAAAAGTGACTTTATTATAAGCTCGATCTAAAGGGTGTTTAGCGGGCGGGGAGCCGGATAGTTTTAAGGTTAGCTTATCCTTACTTCTTCTATTTAAAGGATAATCGATCCGTTTAGGTAATACCGAATTTAATTTACTTAGTCGTATAGATTCTATCGTTTTATAGTCTATCCTTTATTAGTATTCTAAAAGCGGATTGCCTCTTAAAGGGTAGTAGTCTTAGCTTAGCTAAGCGGGACTTATTTTACGTCCTATTTAGCTCTATAGGCTATCGCGGTATAGTACCTTAAAAAGGGGTAAGGGAGATTGTTAAACCGGTATGCTTAGTAAGCCGCGGCCTTTTCCGCTTTTACGGCCTACTCGTCTCGGAGTTTTATTACGAGCGCGTTAAGGAAGAGGTGCTTATTATTAAGGTTAGACTTAAAGGCTAATAGGAGCTTCTTATTAAAGAAAATGTCGTTTAGTATTTAACTTCCTATAGGATAAGTACTTAATCGTGCGATATAATCGCTTTTAGCTTAGCGGATATTTAAAAGATTTCCGTTTAAATAAGTAGGAATTGCTACTATTTACTACGCCTTACGGCGTAAGGATAAGGGGATAGGGCGCGGATTAATTACCGCCGGTCGGGGCCGGTACTACGGACTAATTACCGCCGGTTAAGGCTAGTACTATAAACTAATTACCGCTAATCGGGCCGGTACTGCGGACTAATTACCGCTAGTCGGGCCGGTATAACGGACTAATTACTATATATAAACGTATATAAGGGTTTAAAAATAGTAAAAAGCTTATATATTTCTTAAAAGTATAGCTAGCTACTTTATACTTAGTTTTCTAAGCTAATTTTAAGGATCTTTAACTATACTATTTATAGTATGTAAAGTAAACTATAGATATCCTCGTAAAATCGCTTAATAAACTAAGTATAAGCCCGGTTAAAAACACTATAGACTATAGTCGGGGAAATCCCTTAAATATCCTTAAATATCCCTTAAAAATCGCGGTAAGGTTTATCTTATATCTTTTAGTATGCTTTTATAGTTAGAAATAAGTTAAACTATAATAAGGATATCCCGCGGAAATCCCTAGAAATCCCCTAAAGATACCGGCGGAATCCGCTTAATAGTTTCTATAGTATCTCTTATAGTTAGATATATCGTAAACTATAGTCGGGTAGGCTCTTAACTATCCGTAGTTATATCTTAGAAACCTTAGCGGGGTCTAACCGGTAATATTCATCGTATCTCCTCGGGCGAGCCTTCGTAGTGCGTGCTCCGGGCGTTCTTATCGCGGGGTTCCGTAGGGCTTCCTTAAGAGTAGAGTAAGGAGTCCGGGCGTGGCCGTCTAGATTCCGTAATAAGGAGTTTTTAGCGTTTAAATACTTTATAGCGTTTTATTATATTAGTAAGTTATTCCTTTAAGCTAAGCTAAGGGGGCGATTTAATTAATATATATCCCCTCTTAACTAAAGTATAGCTAAAGCCGCCGTATATACCTTATCTTCCTTTTAGTATAGTCGTATTATTAAATTAAATTATTATAAGCGTCCTAGGCTTAAAAACTATCTTATTAATATAGCCGCTATCTCTTATTTTTAAAGCTTTGCCCGCACCTCGCCCGCGTTATAAAGTCGTTATAGTAGCGTCCCCCTTACCTTATTAATAAGCCTATAGCTTATTATTACGTAGTAAATAGTATCTTATTATTACTTATAGTTATAAAAAGGCAATACTACTTTAAGTACGTTATAGCGCAATAAAAAGTCTTTAAAGCCTATTACTTTAGTTTATATCTAAGTAATCGTAAAGCTTAAGTACTTAAGCAGCGCCTTATGCCGGTTAAGCGCTACGGCCTTATTAAACTAAGGCGGTAAGTTTACGGGGTAAAGCGTAGTTTAGCGCTATTTAATAAGTTCCTCCCTTAAGCTTTACTACTTAGCTTATTCCTTAAAGAGGATTTCCTTTATTTTTATTCTTTTTTAAGCTCGCTAAACTTAACTTAAGACCCTACCTTTCTTAATACCTCCGCAAGTAGTAGCCTTAAGGGCGTAGGCCGCCTTAGCTATCGTTTACGTTACCGGAGCAGTCTTATTATTAATGCGGACGCGTATTAGATTTAGTCTAGGATTTTAAAGTCCTTTAGCCTCTTAAAGATATTAGCTATTCTTTAGTTTAAGTAAAGATTAATTAGCGGGACCTAGGTTTTAGCTTTAAGCTAGTAGACTAAGGTAGCTTAGTAGGCCCCCGCGACTATTTAAAAGTAGGTAGTTTAATCCTATGCTAGCTTCGCGGCTATCCCGCGGGGCTTTCTATTTACTAAGGTTATCTTATAAAACGTAACTATAGCGTATAATATAAAGGACCGGACGACTTTACTATAAACTTCTTAAGCCTTAAGTAAGGTATATCCTTATATAGACGCTATAAGCCTTATAAGGGCTAGGTTCTGCCTTTTTAGCTTAGCGTATAGCTTATTAAAGTATGCCTTTTACTTAAGCTTATAGTCTACTTATACCCTTAAGAGCTTAGCGTCTTAGACCGGCACTACTATAGCGGCCTTAAGGTAAATAAAGGTCGTAATCGCCTTATATCTTCTCGTAAAGTAAATAAGCTCGCTTTTTAAAGGTTTAAAGTTTACTGCGAACTCCTTTACTTATATAGCGTATACCTCTTAAGCCGCTTTAAGCCGCGCTATTATCGATCCCTCCTTAATACCTATACTAAGGATATTTATATCGTTAGTAAAACTAATAATATAAACTCCTTTTAGCTTTTTTAATCTTTTATAAAGGGGTATTATATAGTAAAGAAATAGGATTAAGGATAGCTACGAGCTTTAAAGAACCCCGGTAGTAATTCGGACTAATATAGCCTTTTTTCTATCGAAATAAAGGGTTAAGTAGCGCTTATTTATAAAGCTATAAGCTAGCCTTATAAACTACTTAAAGTAGCTTTAAAAGGTAAGTTCCTTTAAGAGTTTCTTATAGTTAACTATATCGAAGGCCCTTTTAATATTAAGTTAAAGGAATAATACGATCCCTTTTTTAGCTTATATTATATATATTAGTTCCGTTACTTAAAGTATTACCGCTTTTATAGACCTCTTCTTTCTATTCTTAAACTATCCTTTAAGCAGGACCCCGTTTGCTTCCGCCGCGGTCGCGAGTCTTTAAGCTAAGATTTACTTTAAGATCTTACTTATCGTTAGTAAGAGGGAAATAGGTCTTTACCTCCCGGCAGTGCGGTATACCTTAGGTTTTTTCCTTAGTTTTCTTAGCACTACTACGTTCGCGGACCGGAACTAAGTTAAAGAGTGCGATATCTCTATATAAGCTATAAAGATTATCGCTAGCCGGGCTAAGAGCGCTAGGCTATAAAGCTTAAGGAAGCTAAGGGGGACTTTATTTAGGCCTACCGCCTTTTAACTTACTATTTTGCCTATTGCTTAAGATATATCTATAAGGTTAATACGCCGTTTTATAATAAGCTCCCTCTTAGCCGCGCGCCGGGGAGGTCCTAAAAGTATCGCGGCTTCGGCTAAAAAGAAGCGCTTTACTAAGAGTTAAGCTTTCTCTTTAAAGTCGGGGGTTAGTTAGTGTTCGTAGCCCTTACTAGTTAATAGTAGTAAGTACGCTAAGTCTAAAGGTAGCTTATTATATAGACGCGCTTACTGTTTAACGTTTTATAGCTTAGTATTATTAGCGCTAATCTCCTTAAAGAAGTCTTTTTAGTATTCTTATCTCGCGTCGCGCATAGCTCGCTTTTAAGCTATAGCCGCTTCTTATAGCGCTTTTTAGTTTGCTTAAGTCCTATATCTTTTATAGTATCTCTAGGCCCTTTTTATAGCTCGGGTAGCTTAGGCCGCCTTTAAGGTAAACTATATATTGCCCCTTAAGATCGCCTGCTTTTAGTATAGGACTATCGCGTAAGCGATTTTATCGAGATCGTTATATAAGCTATCTATTTCTATATCGATCTCTTATAAGCTACGGAGCGTAGGCTATTATATCTTAAGCCGGGATAGGGTTTCCGCCTTAACCCTCTTCTTTTTTACCTCCTTTTACCTTAGTATTATTAATACCTCCCTTAGCTTAAAACCTATCTTAAACGAGACTACTTATAGGATATAGTTAGACCTTATAAGGTTTAGGTCTAGGCTAATAAACTATACGGCCGTTTTTATTATAGCTTATATAAGGTCGATTGTGCTATCTTTATTCCCGTAGAAGAAACGTATATATTCCCCCCTTAGTATTACTAGTTTAAGCCGGAGCCGCGCGGTCTCCTTAATAAACTGTTTTACTCTATTAAAGGTTTAGTTATAAGCGTCTTATAGCGGGTAATAGATATTAAAGTCCCTTACTAAGACTAGCGGGCCTTAGCTATTAACCTCTTTTAAGGCCTTAGCTAGGCCTATTTAAATCCCCTTTAATAGTAAGTATAAGGACCTTAGCCTTATACCGTCGTTAAAGGTTATCTCCCCTTAATTATATTTAGTCTATAGTATCTATATCCCCGTATTATACCTCCTATAAATATATATTACGTTATAGCCCTCCTCGTAGACTAGCTAATATAGTGCGCCCCTTAAAAACAGGGCCTTTAAGCCCCGTGTTTTCTTTATCTCTTAAAGCGCTATTACGTCGTACTTAGCGCGGTAGCTAAGGGCTAGTCGTGCTAGCTTATATCTCTTTTATATATTTTAATAAAGGACCTTTAATTTTATACGTAAGGGGTTAAGGTAAAGTTCGTTATTTAAGATAAGGTAATAGCCTAGGTTAAGAGCAACGCGCTCCGTTGCCTTATATATCGTTTAATATTACTTAGGTTAATGCTTACTACTTATACTTTAGCCGGCGGTACTAACGGCGTTTACTTATCTTTTCTTAGCCGCTTAAGGCGTTTCCGCGCCTATAACGAAGTAGGCCTTTAGTCTTTTATAAAAAGAAGGGGGATTTAAAGGTCCGGCTAGCTATAGGTATTAGTAAAGCGTTGCGGGCGGTTTAAGTAGTAGTCCCTTACCTTATCTTAGGCTTTTACTACTATAAGATAGGTGCGGGACTATACTAAGTGCTGCCCGCTATAAGATATATAGTTATAAGAGATTTCGCCCTTCTTTACGCAGTACTTATCCTCGCCGCTTATATATAAGGGCCCCTTATAGTAAGTATAAAGCTATATTAAGGTATAATATCTAGCGATATACTTATATTTATAGTAATTATAGTACTAAGTAAGTTTAACTAACTTATTATATAGCTTATATCGGAATATTTAAGCCTTTAAGAATAAGCTTATATTATATAGCTTATTAGCCTTTACTAAGCTACTTATATTAATAATAAGGGTTATAGCTATTAAGGTCTTAGTTTAAAGGTATATTACTCGCGCTTATATAACTTTTACTTTATTAATATTAGCGATCTCCTTAATTAAAAGCGCCTTATCTATCTTTAAGACCTTTACTAAGATATTCTTCGCAATTACTATATAGGCCTTACGCGCTATCGCTACTTCCGGCTTAAAGACGCTCCTTACTTAGTCTTAGTTTTACTAATAAAGTCGTGCCGCTATATTAAACATTATCGCGATATCCCCGCTTAAGAAGCGTCTTACTATTATAGCGGAAGAGATATTAAGCGCTATATTAATTGCTTTAACTATATCCTTTAGCTCGCGGTTTAAGATATCCGGCGTCGCTCCTATCGGGACTACTACTAGCTCGCGTTTATACTAAGGCGGGACTAGCTTTATCTTTACGTTATACTATACCGGCCCTCTAGGGCCCGCTATTACTATTACTTAAGTCCTTTTAAGTCCTTCCCTTAAGCCTTAAGCTTAGCCTTATCTTAGTTCTTTATATATAGCTTCCTTTATCGCGCTTTAAATAGCCCTATAAAGCTTAAGGTCGGCCCGCACTATAGTTAGCGCGCTCTTAGCGCGCTCTTTAAAATAAAGGAGGGTTTCGACTACTACTTATACTTAATCGAACTATATATATAGGACTATACTTACGATTTTATTATAGGCCTTCCTTTTATTAATATCGCGTATAGTCTAGCTAGGCTACGTATTATTATCTCGTTAAGGTATATTTAGCTCTTTATTTAGGTGCGTAAAGCTTAAAAGCGTTTCGTTATGCTAAGCGCTACGGTTATTGCCGGTGTGAGGCGGACTACCCCCTTGCCCCCGCGTCCCCCGGCCACGCTACGATATCGTCTTAAGGGGGGTAACCGATACCGCCGAATTAATTCTTATTATTAATAAGAGTTTTAGACGCGATACGCACCTACTATAGGCAAGTGTTTAGTTTACGAAGAAGTTTTTAAAAGAACCCTTACTTTTTACTATTATACTTAAATATATTATTAATATGTTATATTAAACCTTTTATATAAGTACTATTTTTTAAATAAGTCTTATATTATACTAAAAGCTTTATAAGCTTTAAAAACCTATTTTAACTAAAAAATACTATAATATAAACTTATTATACTAGTATAAAATACTATTATAAACTATAAAATAAATATAATATAAGATACTATTATAATTATAAAATAAATATATTATAAAGTATTATTATATAAATAATACTTTAACTATAAAATAACTTTTAAATATAAAGTACTACTTTAAAATAAACTTAGTATAAAATACTATTATAAACTATAAAATAAACGTAAAATAAATATTATTATAACTAAAACCTTTTTACTATAAAGTATTATTATATAAAGTAATACTATAACTATAAAATAAACAGAGTATTAATATACTTAATATAAGATATTACTATAAACTAAATCTTAGTATAAGTATTAAATTATAATTATAAACTATACTTTTAGCTTTAAAGCTTTAAGAATGCTTATATAAAGTAGTACTAAATATTATACGTACTACTATAACTATACTATAGTATTATTTCACTACTAAAAGTTTATAACTTTTTTATAAATATAATAAAATAAATATAAATAAAATATATATTATACTTATATAAATAGTATAATATTTACTTAAAATTTAATATTATAAGTTATTTTATACTTAAAATAATACTATATATAACTATAAGTACATTATAACTTTAAAGGGTATTCGCTAAATATATAATTACTATATACTATAAAATTAGATTTATAATAAATAGTAAAGGTTTTAAAATAAAAAGAATATAATAGTACTCTCTTATAAAACTTTGAAATATAACTTTTTAAAGAGGCTATAAAAAGAAGGAAAATACTTTTTCTTTTTATACTTTTTATATATACTATATAAGATTCTTTTATAGAGGCTAAAATATAATATACTTATTATATACTATACTTTAATATTTATAATACTCTTTTAAACAAGCTATAAAAAGAAGAAAAATACTTCTTATTTATATATACTCTCTTTATATAACTTTACTTATATAATATGTTACTTATAGTAAAACTGCTTAATAAATATATTTATAATATATTCTTTTACTTTTATAAAATATAATATATAAGTAGTTAATATAATATAATATAAATATATTTATAAGACTTAAAAAGAATCTTAATAACTATATACTTTACTTTAGCTATATATTATAAAAACGTTAGCTAAGGCTCTTTTTATAATATACTTTACTTTTTATAAATAGAAATAAATATATAATGAATTATAAGAAATAGAAAATGCTTTATACTTTTATAAAGAGTAAAAATAATATAGAAAACAAAAGCATATTAATATTTTCTAGAAATAAGAAAAGAGTATTAAATCTATATAAGAAAGTATAATAAAAGCCTTAATAAGCTATTTTTCTCTAACTATTTCTTTTAACTAAAAGTAGTATATAAAATAATATATATATATAAAGTCGTTTTTTTATAAAAAAATAGAAATAGGTAATAATTACTAAGGAGGGATAATTTATTATAATAAATCTTTAAGATATACTATATAAGATCTAAATAATAACAATAATAATAATAATAAATATATATAAAGCTTTATAAATAATAAATAATACTTTAAGCTTTATTATTGTAAAAACACATTAGTTCTTATTATAAGAGATTTTTTAGCTTTCTTAGCACTTTCTAAACTTTTCCTTATAAAAAGTACTTTTCCTTAATATATAAAAGGTTTTTATATTATAATAATACTTTTTCCTTTACTATAAAAGGTTTTTTATATAATATATATATATATAAATATTCTTTTTTTACTATAAAAGGTTTTTCCTATTTATATTACTATATAACAATCGTCTTTTTCTTTTATAAAAGGTTTTACTATATATAAGTTTTCTCTATTTAAATATATATAAGAGGTTTTTCCTATATAAATACTTTTTTCTTTTTACTAAGGTTTTATTAATAATAATAGATTTTTCCATTTTTAAAGGTTTTCCTATTATATAAAGAAGCTATATTATAATATATAAATTTTACTATATCTTATTAAAATAAATAAGGCTAGGTATAATATATAATAAAAGATATATAAATATAACTTTAAAAAGAGGTAGTAAAGAAGTAAAATCCTAATACTAGCTTATCTTAATAGTATATAAATATCTTGCTTAATTCGAAAATATACGATAGCTAATATAGAACATAGGCAAGACTTTACTAAAATTTAATAAGTTTTTACACGCTAATAAAAGACGAATATAAACTTAGTTAAAGTAAAGAATAAGTAAAAAAGTCTACTTTACAGCCCGGAGAGAAATCTTAATAATCCGGCGGACCGGAATAACTATAATACGCCGGAACGGCAAAATAATAACTGGCTAACACCTCTTTACGCGTATTAAAGACTTTCTTTTCCCCTTTTCTTACTAGCTAAAACTTAAACCTTTAAGCAATTTAAATTCGCTTTTCTTACTACTTTTACCCTCTTATACCTTAGTGCCTCCTCCGTTTTATACTTTTAGTAATACTCTTATAAGTAACTATGCCGTTATAAGCCCCTACGACGCCGCCTTTTAATAGCCCCCTTACTACCTTTAAGACTAAAGTTAAGTGCTATAAGTTTATTCTACTTAATACGCTATCTTTATACTAACTTTATAACTTAATATAAGCAGTAAGTATTACTAAGTACCGCCTATAATAAGGCTTATATACGCTATTTATTAAGCGGCTATGCTTATTATAAGTAAGTAGGTTGCTTTAATAGTAGCTGCTTTTTTTATACTTAAGCTAGCTATGTTTATAAGGCGGCTTTAGCTATTTTTACTACTACTAAGTTAGCTTAAAAGACTAACCCTTAATAATAAAGCGGCTAAGACGTAGCTAAAAGCCGCTATTACTACTTACCGCTATTTATACTTAAGTAAATAAGCTAAGTGCTTAAATAAGTTCTTTTTCTTCCTTTTCTCCCTTTTTACTATGTTTATTATAGTAACTAGTACTAACTATCTTTATTAAGAATACCGCCTTTATTATATTCTTAATAATACCTTTATTTATCTTTTCCGCTAATATAACTTTAGTTACTTACCTTTTTTATTTATTATATCTATTCCTTAATATAATAGTACATATACTATAATAAATATTAGTAGTAGTAATAGTAGTAGTAAAATAGAAACCCTATTTTATTAATAATCTTTAGTGCTAAAAGTACTAATACTAAGTAAAGTAAATATAGCTAAATATAAAAAAGTAACTAATAAAGTAAATACTACTAGTTTTACGTTATAACTATTAAAGTAAATACCGGTAGTTATAAAGAGAAACGATATAGTTTAATAGTTAAAAATAGCTAGTATTAGCTATAAGCTATATAAGTTAAATACGCTTATAATTAACTTAAGCTAGCTTTAGCTAGTAATAAAATTAACATTAAATAAATCAACTAATACCTTATATAATAAACTAATACTTTATATAAAGTTAAAATTAAAGGCCTTTTTTTAAAAGAGTATAAAATTTTATAAAAGGTTTTAAGATAAGAATATTTAGTTTTATAAGCTAATTATAAGTAATAAAGCGTATATTACTTATATTATTATTACTAAGCTTATGCTAAGGACTTAATTTAGGTTTTTAAAAATTCGATGTTTTTTAATAAAAAGAAAAACTTAAGTGCTTAAAGTAAAACCTCCCCTTTTTCGCGATAAGTCCGCCTTATATAAAGTCTTATAACTTTATATAAAGAAAGGGGGTGCGCTTTTTATTATAAGTATATCCCGCTTGCTAAGTAGTTTAACATAGCTTAATTAAGCTAAGGCCGCTTTTAACTTAAGCGGCCCGCGGCTTAAAGCCCTTAGCTCCGGGCTGAAGGTATTAGTAGTAGTTTATCTTTTATCCCCTCCTTAACTGCCCCTTAAATATAAGGGTAGAAATGTAAGTAGGATTTTATCCCGCGCCCTTATTATAAGTAGCGCGGCCTTTAAGAGTAAGCTTAAAGTAGGCCCTTTTAATAGGAATTTAGCACTTTATAGTACGTATATATTCTTAATTAAGCTCGTTATATATTCGCGCTGCTTAGTTACTAATCCTACGCGCGGTTTTAAAGATAAAGCCTTTTATATACTATATATATATATACGCCTTTTTTCTTACTTATTAAAAAAGCGCTTATCCCTCGCACGCGCTTATTATATATCCGCTAACTTACTTTTAATACGTCTTTGCCCTTTTACTGCTATTAAATTATTATTATTGCTATTACTATATTTAAGAAGAAAGTTACTTTTTTTAACTTTAATATAAGACCGCTTCTTAAGCTACTAAGTTAAGATATTAAAGATAAAGACGTTTAAGCTTACCGCAGCACTAAGTATAAAATCCCTTACTATATATATATAGGCCGTTTATTAAGTAATAATATACTAATAGTTTTCCGGGGCTACTAAAACTAAGCCTATAGATACTTAAGCTATGCCCGCTATATAGGCGTATATAATCTATATTACTAACCTTTTTTTTAGCTATCTTTATAAAAGTATATATCGCTTACGCTTTTAATAACCGTTTTTATTTTTTAGTAAGTAGTTTCGTATTAATCCCGCTTTTACCCCTTCGCTAATCCCCTTAATAACTTACTACTATTAATAAGGATATAGCTTATAAGCGCTACGCCGCTTAAAAAGAGTTATATAAGTCCGGTAAGCCTTTTAAGCGCTTTATATATATAAAGCTTACTTTTATAGCGATAAAGCTTTAGTAACGTGCCGGCGCTACTATAGCTCGCGCTCTTATTTTTAAGGCCGCCTTAGCCTGGCCTTACTTAATAAGAATATTAAGCTTCTTACCTTAACCTTTAGTCGTTTTATTAATAATATACGCGCGGCCGATAAGGCTAATACTAAGTTCGCTAATAAGCTTACTAGTATTATTATAGTTATATATTAAACCGTTTACTTTATAGCCCGGACTATAGTAAGTATAAAAAATATGCTATTTATAGTAGCTAATTATCTTAGCTTTAGCGGTTATAAGGGCCGGGATATTGCCCTTAAAGGTTGTTTGCTTAACTTAGACTTTACGCGAGCCCGTACTACTCTTACCCCGCTTAGCCCTATGCTTTTTAGGATCCTTATCGTTTGAAAATATTTTAAAGCTAAGGCTAAGGCTAAGAAGAAGGCTTAAGCTAAGGCCCTCGATAAGGCTTATACTTAAGAGCGCGCCGCTCTTACTTAAAAGCTTAAGTATTAAGGGGCGCTTAAGCGTAAAGGTAAGGGGAAGGCCGTTAAGGCTAACGCTATATCTAACTTAAAAGAGCCTAAGTTTAATATTAACGATAAAGAACTGTAAGAGAGTGATTTTACTACTTTAATAAATCAGCTATTTAATCCTTACCTGATTAGCTAAGTATAGGGGGGGTGTATAAATTATATAAAAACCTGCATTAGATAGCCTAGCTTTAGCTCGTTATTTTCCAGGTCCTTACGTCTTTATACGATGTCTGTAACGTTATGTACGGAACTAAGGAGGTTGGGGTGGCTAGATAAAAAAAGGATCCGCCTAGACCCAAACTAACCTCAATTAACTTTAAACACGAATTGCCGCATAAAGAAGGGACATCTAGCCACGGGGTAAAATGCTTTGAAATCAACATTCCTCGGGCTTTAAGACCGCCCGAAGACCGGTCCGGATATGTCACTCCGTTCCCTCACATTTATCTATAAAAGGCGAATCTCCCGCCACTAGATAGCTAGAGATTCTATAAGCACTCACGCACTTAATTCTTTATCAATCAATTCCAGCCAAAATCCTGCCTTACATAACATCGACTCCTCTATCACGTGACATCACGTGATCTCCTGATTTCCCCACAATTTCGCTGCTGCTCTAACCTTTAACAAGAACTAAGGGAGAAGGAGGACGGGGGCAATAATAAAGAGGCTAATATTAAGGACCTTAACGTATATTACTTATAATTAGTAATAAAGATAGCGTAAGCTATTTTTATTAAGCTAAGAAGTAGTTTAGTAACTTTATAAGTTATATAAGGTATAAGTTAAAAAGAAGTATAAAAAAGCATATAAAAGGAAAGTCTTTTAATAGCCTTAAAAAGGTATAAAAAGAGGTTTTTCCCCCTTTTTTCCTTAACTCTTTCTTTTTTTTTCTTTTTTTACTTAGTTTTAATATAAGAAATCTATATAATAAGATACTTTTACTTTATTCGGTTTAGTAATCCGCACTAAGTCTTTTTTTCCCTTTCTTACTATTAATTATAAACCTAACAAATTATATAAAGCTACTTATTATATAAGAAATAATAAGGGTTTTATAATAAGTAGTAGTAGTAGTAGTAGTAGTAGTATAAGCCTCCTAAAGGCTTCCTTTAAATTTTACCTTTTTAAAGCTTTCTTTAATTTTTTAGTTATATATAAACTAAAGGCTATTTTACTTTTTAGTATATAGACCTTTTATAGACCTTTTATAGACCTCTTTTGTAATAAAAACTATTTGTTATTTGTTATTATTTATTAGACTATTTATTATTTTCTTACTTCTTTTAAATCACTCTTTATTATATATAAGCTATTAAATAGCAACTAAAATTTTAAAATAAGAGCTTTACTACCTATTTACTTATTCTTACCTTTTATCTATAAGCTAATTCCCTTTATATAAATTGCCTTTTTATTAAATGCCTTAAATAGGCCTTTTTTATATTTAAGAGTAATAAGCCCGGACCTTTTTTACTTTATATAAGAGAAAATTTAGTTATTACGGCACCTTTATTTTATTATATACTTACCGGTCGATTACGCTTTTTAAGAGTAAAAACGCTCTTCTTATAGAAAATTACCTATAAAAGCACTTTTATTACGCCGCCTTATTTTCCCCCTTTACTAAAAAGAATTAAATTTATAAGCCTTTAAAAGTAAACTATTCTTAACGGGCTTTTTAACTAAGAACGTTAGATTTTAACAATATAAAAATACGCTACTTCTTACGGAATTTAAAATTAAATTAATCTTTTTATTACCTTAAAAAAGCCCTTTTTACGGCTTCTTAAGGAACCCTTAGTTTTTTTAAAAAGATTTTAAGCAAAGGAAATTACTAACCTTTTTATTAATAATTTAAAAACCTATAAGTTCTTTTACTTAAAGTATTAAACTAATTTTATAAAGCTATAAGAACTAGTAAAAGGCCTTTTTTACTTTATAGTAATATTATTTAAAGAATATCCGAAATTACTATTTAATAATTAAAAATATTTACGACGTTCTTACTAAGCTTTTCTTACTATAAAGATAGGTATAGCCCTCGTTATAAAATAAGGAAAAAGAAGTCCTTATAAACTTTAAGAGGATTTTATCTTAACTAAATAAAGCTAACCTAGCTACTAAGATTATAAACTAATAAAAGACCTTTACGGATATAAAAAGCACGTAGCTTTTAAAAGCATAAGGCCTACGCTTTACGCAGAGCTTAATAAAATCTATTTCTAGCCTTAATAGCTCCTTTACTAATTTTTAAATTAACTAAATAAATAACGAAGTAAGATAAGATAGAAACGGGTTGTAGGCGACTTTTTAAAACGGTATTAAGATTTTAAAGATTTTCGAAAGGCAATAAACTATAAAATTAATAAAAAAGTTAAAATCTACCTCCTTTAGTACTTTTTAAGGCTACTCTTTTAAACACCCTTCGGCCTTTTTATTGCCTTTTTACCTTTATAAAAACGAGATTATTATATATACTATTTTTATTCTAATATAAAAATACGACTAATCGGCTAAAACCCGAATAAGAAAATCTAAAAAAACAATTAATAAATTCCCTACTATCCCTCGCAATAAAGCCTTAGTTAAAAACACGTTTCGTAAAGCTAAGAAATATAAATCCACTTTTATAAATCTTTAATTAAATTCTCAATCCTCGGAAAACCCAGATTTAATAAGGATATTAGTTTATGCCGTAGCTATAGCTAAAACAGCTATTTTTACGATGTTATAGGGACCTGCATAAACGTACTTATTAAAAAACTTCTTTATTCTTTATTGCGGATGAAATAAGTATATTTATAACGCTTAAGACCGCTTTTTAAATTATTTACTAATAGAAACTTTAGCTTAAGCGGGCTTTAAAAAGTCTTAAATCTTTAGATATAGCACCGTCTTTATGCGAAATTCTACCGGATTATTTTAGTTTAATAATATTGCCTTTATACTAACTTTTTATATAAGCATTACTTCCTTATTAAAATTATTATAAGCAAAATTCTACTAAATTCCTTAAATAGGCAGTATTTTTACGACTACTAAGGAAGTCTATAAAACGCAGCTATTATATAATTAATATGTTTTTAAATAAAACAAAATTAAAGCAGCGTTTTTTTCACCTTATCTTTTTCCTTATTTTCTTTATTCTTTTCTTTAATAAACGAAAAAAAAGAACTTACTATAACTACCTTTTCCTTTGTTTTTAGCTTTAGTATTAAAAACTAAGGCACTTTAATAAGTAGGCGTTGCAAAAGACCTTTTTTAGTAAGGGTATATTTATTCTTATGGTTTTTACTACCCTTAACTACAAGCTTTATAAGCTTAAGAAAGCAAAGAGAATTTTATTGCGAGTGTAACTAGCTGCGAAAGCTATCAGGCCTTTTTATTAGATTTCTTACAACCTTTTTTTATTACCGGATTCTTATAATAAAAGGAAGGTTGCTTTCCTTATTAAGAACGATTTTACTAACTTAATTTTCTTTTATACCCTTCCTAATTTAATATTAAAAGAGCTTCTTAATTGCCTTACTGGATTTTAAAGCTTTATATAAAGGTAATTTAACCTTACTATTTATAAAACTTATAAGAATAACGATAAAGCCTTATAAAAAGAATACTAAGAATCTATTTTAAAATAAGGGATTATTAACAAACCTTTTACCCTTTACATATATTATATCTATTCCTCGATATAGCAGGAAAAATACGCTATAACTAATACGCTATAACTTAACAGCAGCAATAGTAATAGTAGTAGTAGTAGTAGTAGTAGTATAAGCCTCCTTAAAGCTTCCTTTAATTTTAGCCTTTTTAAGGCTTCCCTTTATTTTTTAGCTATGTATAGACTAAATGCTATTTTACCTTTTAATATACAGACCTTTTATAAACCTCCTTTTAAACAAGGACTATTTATTATTCGTTATTATTTGTTAGACTATTTATTATTGCCTTGCTTATTTTAAATCACTCCTTATTTTATATAGGCTATTAAGTAGCTACTAAAATAATAAAATAAGAGCTTTACTACTTAGTTACCTATACTTACTTATTATCTATAAGCTAATTCTCTTTATATAAATTACTCTCTTACTAAATGCCCCGAATAGGCCTTCTTTATGTTTAAGAGTTATAAGCCCGGATCTCTTTTACTATATATAAGAGAAAAAATTAGTTATTGTGGCACCTTTATTTTATTACGCCCCTACTAGTCAATTACGCCCTTTAGGAGTAAAAACACTCTCTTTCTAGAAAATTACTTATAGAAGCACGTTTATTGCCCTGCTTTATTTTCCCCTTTTACTTAAATTATAGAGTTTATAAGCTCTTTAAAGAGAACTGCCCTTAATAGTTCTCTTAACTAAGAGCATTAGATTTTCACGATCTTAAAATACGCTACTTCCTATAGAATTTAGGATTAAATTAATCTTTTAGCTACCTTAAAAAAGCCCTTTTTACGGCTTCTTAAAAAACCCTTAATATCTTCAGTAAATCTTTAAGTAAAGGAAATTAATAACCTTTCTATTAGTAATTTGAAAACCTATAAGTTCTTTTACTTAAGGTATTAAACTAAATTATAAAGCTATAAAAACTAAGAAAAGACCCTTTTTACTTTATAATAATATATTAAAACAAATATTAAAAATTACTATTTTAGAATTATAAATACTTATAACGTTCTTACTAAGCTTTTCTTATAATAAAAATAGGTATAGCTCTCTTTATAAAGAAAGGAAAAAGAAGTTCTTATAAATGTTTAAAAGATTTTATCTTTACCGGATTAGACTATCTTAGCTACTTAAATTATAAATTAGTAAAAGGCTGTTACGGATATAAAAAGAACGTAGCTTTTAAAGACATAAAGCTTACGCCTTATATAAAGTTTTTTAAAAGCTATTTCTAGGTTAAATAGCTCCTTTATTAATTATTAAATTAACTAAATCGACAATAAAGTAAGATAAGATAAAAACAGGTAGTAAGAGACTTTTTAAAACGGCATCGAAACTTTAAAGAATTTTAAAAAGTAATAAGCTAAAAAATTAATAAAAAAATTAAAATCTACCTTTTTAACAACTTTTTAAAGCTACTTTTTAAAAAACCTTTCTTTTCTTTTTTAGCCCCTTTATTATCTTTTTACCTTTATAAGAAACGACATTATTATATAAACTGTTTTTATTATAACGAAAAAATATAACTAAACGGCTTAAAACTAAATAAGGAAATCTAAAAACCTATTATAAAATCTAAATAGCTATGCTTAAACTCCTTACTTTACTTTAAGGGGCTTTATAAAAACCTGCGATAAGAACGCTTAAAGCACGTACTATAAAAGCTTGCTTAAGGAGATAGAATAGATATAACTAATTAGACCCCGCTAAAGTTTTTAAGATATAACTATAAAGGCTTAAAAGCTTATCCGATTACAATTTATAACGTTTTTAACTATAAAAGATATTATAAAAACTAATAAGCGGATTTTATTAGTATCTTTAAAGGACATTTAAGGATTTCCGCGGGATATCTTAATTATAGTTCGACTTATTCTTAACTATAAAAGCACCTTAAAAGATATAAAATAAGCTTTACTATAATTTAAAAAGGATATTTAAGGATATTTAAGGGATTTCCTTTATTATAGTTTATAGTATTTTTAACCGGGCTTATACTTAGTTTATTAAGTAATTCTATAAGAATATTTATAGTTTATTTATATACTAATAATAAACGGAAGAATAATATAATTAAAGATCTTTAAATTTAGCTAAAAAACTAAGTTTAAAGTAGCTAGCTATACTTTAAAGAAAAGATAAGCTTTTTACTATTTTCTAAACCTTTATATACGTTTATATATAGTAATTAGTTTATTATACTAGCTAAACTAGTAGTAATTAGTTTATAATATTAGCTTTAACTAGCGGTAATTAGTTTATAGTACTAGCCTTTTATAAAAGTGATTAATCCGCGCCTTATCCCCTTATCTTTATACTATAAAGCATAGTAAATAATAGTAATTCTTACTTATTAAAACGGAAATCCTTTAAATATCCGCTAAGCTAAGAGCGACTATATAGCATAATTAAGTACTTATCTTATAAAAAGTTAAATACTAAACGATATTTTCTTTAGTAAAAAGCTCTTATTAGCCTTTAAGTTTAACCTTAATAATAAGTACCTTTTCCTTAACGCGCTTATAATAAAAGTTTAAGATAAGTAGGCTATAAAAGCGGAAAAAGCTATAGTCTATTAAGTATATAGGTTTAATAATCTCCTTTATTCTTTTTTAAGGTATTATACTACGATAGCTTATAAAGCTAAATAAGATATAAAATAAGTTTCGCTTAGCTAAGCTAAAACTACCGCTTTTTAAAAGGCAATCTACTTTTAAAATACTAATAAAAAATAGACTATAAAACAGTAAAACCTATATAATTAAGTAAATGAAATTATATATTATATAAATAGATTAATTATTCTTTAAATAAAAGAAATAAAAATAAGCTAACCTTAAGACCCTCTAGCTCCTTACTTACTAAATACTCTTTAGATTAAGCTTATAATAAAGTTACTCTTTCTTTAAAACGATAAGCTTAGCGGATATTTTTACTACGTACTATTAATAAAGTTTAGTTTATAAGCCTTTATTAAAAATCCGCTTTAAAGGATACTTAGTAGTTTCTTAGCTTAGTATTACCGTTTAGCCTTATCCGCTATAGCTATTTTAATTAAGGTATTTTCGGGACTTTTAATTAATTAAAATAAGTCTTTTATACTTAAGGCCTTATAGTATACCGGATTTTAAAATACGTAAAAGATAAAAGGTTAAGCGCTTAGCGAGAGTATTAAGACTAAGACCTTAATAATAAGCGATAAAGATATAGTAAGCGATACCCTTAATAAGCTAAACCTATTTATACTTAGCGTATAGATATTAAGACTAAGTATAGCTTTAAGCCTTTTAATAAAAATAGTAGTAATATTAAATAAATAATTTTTTAATATTCTTTAAGTATTAAAAAAAGAAAACGCGCTTGCTAAGCTTTAAGAAAAACCTAAATTATAAGCTAAGGATATAAAGAAATTTAACTTATTAAAACCGCTAAAAGTATCTTTTAATAATATCTAAGAAAATAATAAAGCTAGTATATTTTAAGGAGTAAATCATTTTATTAACTTTATTTACTTAAACGCTAATAAAAGCGAGGCTTATATAAACGTATTAGCTATTTAATTACTCTTATTTCTTTAAGGAAGTATAGCGGAATAGTATTTTAAAAACCTCTTAAAACTATAATAAGAAAATCTTAGTAAGCTTAGTATTAAACTAAGTTAATAGATCTCCGCCTTATAAAAACGGATTAAAATCCGCTTAAATATAGCGATATAAGCACTTAATAAGGAGCACTTTACTATTAAAGATATAATAATAAGGTCCGACTTTAAGTCTTAAATATCTTACTTATAATATAAATCTAAGGCCGCACTTTATTAACTAAACTACTTAACTATAATAATTTACTAAAAGCTAGATATATATTTATAAGAATCCTTATAACGTTTAATAGGAAATAAAGATTTTAATAAATAGATTAACAAATATAAGGAAATTCTTCCTTAACTATAAGTTAAATATACTTAAGGATCTTAAAAGTACTTATTAGCGCGAAGGAAATAAGTCTAACTTATAAAAAAGCAAGGGCTAACTAGCTATACTTTATACGTACTTAAAAGATAGTTTAAGACGCCCTGGCTATCTATTAAGGGCTTATTAAGGCCGTAGGTTATATTCTTAAACCGCTTAGTAAAAGCAGATTTATCATAAGCCTTATAGCGCTCGCTAAGTTAAAAGATAAACCTATTTAAATAGCTAGGAATATAAGCTAAGGTCTTTTAGCTTAAAAGAGAAGGAACCTTTAAGACTATATACTTATTAATATTAAAGCTAAAGCGGGTATACCTTATAATTAAAAAAGAAACTATAGTAAAGATAAATAACTATTTAAAGGATAAAGAGTATAATAAAAAAAAGCTTAAACGGATAGTAATAAAAGCTTAAAAGAAACCGCAATCTATACTATAATAAACTTAGTTTAAGAGGCTAATAAAGTATATAGATTTTATAATAAAGTATTTCCCTTAAAGAATAAGCTTTATTAACACGTAAAAAATAAATACCCCCTTAACCTTAGCTATAACGTTACTATATAAAGATATAGCTTAGTATAGTAAGTAGTTATTTTAAAGCTATAAAGCGTTTAAATAGTTAAGGCTTCTCTTAATATTTAACTATTAAGCCTTAATAAGCTATTATAATTTACTTATATACGCTTATTAGTTTATAGAAAAAAAGGGCTAAAGATAAGTATTAAAGCCTATATAGATATTAAAGTAAACTAAAGCCTTATTTAAGCTAACTTAATAATAACCTTTTAAGATATAACTATAAACTCTTCTTAAGAAATTCTTGTTTAAGAAGTAAGAAAGACGGCTACTATTAAATAAGTAGAATTAACTATATATATACTAAGAAGGCTAAATAGTAGCCTTATAGTTATAAAAATAAGGATTAGCGGTTAAATAGTAAACGCTTAATAGCTAATATATTACTTAGTTAAGATTTTTTAGTTTCTTATTAAAGGGACCTTATTAATTTTATATTAGTCTTATAAATCGGGGCTTATAAAAAGATTAAAACTAAAGTTAAGATAGTTTAACTAAGACTAAAAATATATAAATAGGTAATTTACTTAATTATTATAACGATTTTAGCTAGTTTTAGCTATACTTTACTTATATAAGTTTAAGCGCCGTTATGAATATATAATATAAGATTTTTCCTAAATAACTTTAAGCTCGCTTAAACGATAATATAAGATTATAAAAGCTTTATAGCAATAAACTATTTTAAGGAACTATTAATACTCCGTTAAAGCTAAAAGGTATGGATAATTATAAACCTTAATAAGCAGTTTTAGTTATATAAGGAGGTTAATACTACTACTCCTTTAGTAACGGTCTTTATAAAAAGCCCGGATAAAATAAACCCCGCTAAAGACTTTTTATATAAGGATTTTATAGTAAACTATAAGCTTAAAATTTTGCGAAACTAAGGACTTACTTAAACATATAATAAATAAAGGCGTCCGGATTTATACTAAGGACTTAAAATACGTATTAAAGGTTTAAAATGTCCTTTAATCGTTTCCCCGCTTTTAAAAAAATAAGGGAGTAGTATATATAAATAAATCTAAATATATACGTATTCCCTTAATAAAAGGATAGTAATACTAATAAGTTATATTAAGATTATACTTATTAAGCGCTAAAGATAAAAAGGTAGTAAATATAATATTCAGCTAGCTAACTAAATAAAGATAATTAAAATAAGTTTATAAGCCGACTTTATTTACGGCGCTAGTATTTATAATATAAAAGATAATAAATAAAATGGAAAAGGGATAAGTAGTTATAAACTATAAAAAGAGGGAACTTTAAAAGATAAAAATTATATCTAGCTAGCTAAGAAAAAATGTATATATATAAGGGGTGCCTTTATATATATATAGCTAACCTATATAAATAAGGGCTAAGGCTATACTTAAGGCTCTTATAGTAAAATAAGTATAAGGCCTTAGTACATATACTCCTTATATTTATAATACCTCCCTTTAGCTATATATAAAGCGTATATATATATAAAGCCTTATAATATAGCCTCTCCTTTATATATTACTCTTACCTTCGTGTTTTTTAATTTAACTTATTATAACTAGCTATTCCGCCTATATAATACCTCGTCTATATACTTATTTATATACAAAGCCCTTTAAAGCTTTATTTAGCCGCCTTCTTTATTCTTAGCTACTAAACAAATTAGTTATATTTTTCTTTTAAGAGGCCTTTTATAAAGCTATCCGCGATTATCTTATTAGTCCGCACCTATACTAGCTAAAAGAAGCCCTTATCGATATAGTAAATTATCTATTTATAGCGGATATCGATATACTTAGTCTTAGCTAAGTTATTCTTATTTAGCACTATAAGCCTTATATTTTACCTATCTATAAAGATTATAAATAGACTTAGTTATAGCTAGCTTAGCTCTATTAATAGCTAGTGCTACTATATTATATCTATGCTTATAGGCGTAAGGTTTATAAACTCCGCTTTTATTAATAAGGTCGCTATAATCGTCTGCTTCTTACTCTTTTAAAAGATAAGACTATTACTAAGGAATATAATATAGCTAGCTATTAGTTAATAAGTGCTTTACTTATTAATAAAGGAGGTATCCGTATATACGCGGAGCTTAAGGTCCTTAATTAAGTATTTCCCGCTTATTATAACCCCGTAATTTAAGGTACCTTTAATATAACGCTATAGCGTTTTTATAATCGCTATATAGTTATATATAGGGTTACTACTAGCTTTAAAGAGCTTATTTTCCGTATATATAATGTCTAGCTAAGTGCTTATTAATAAGTAATTAAGGCTACTAATTTAGTAAAGCTAGTTTATAGTATTTATTATAAGTTCTTAACTCTTTTAATTATAAGAAACCTTAAGTCTTACTAGCTACGGCGCCCTTAGAGCTTTAGTAACCTCTTAACCGAATTTCTTAAGGATCTTTTTAGCGAACCTCGTTTAGTATATAAAAATCGTTCTTACCGCCTTATCCCGTTAAAATTAAATGCCTAGGAATTCTTAAGGCTCGCTAAGCTACTTAGTTTTATATAGCTTAGTTAAGATATTAGCTGCGGCCTTAATAGCTTCTTTAGTAAGTGCCGCTATAATAAATTTATCTATATAGACAATTGTAAGTATATTACTTACCTTATAGCAAAGGATATACCTATCTGTCTTAAGGCGCTTAAAGCCGTATTTTTATAAGTCTATGCTTACTTCGTCGTACTATTACTTAAGCGAGCTTTTATAACTATATAAAGCCTTATTAAGCTTATAAACCCGGCTTATACTATCCTTAAGCCTATAAGGCTGCGTAACGAAAGCCTTTTCTTATACTTTTATATATATATAAGTATAAATAACGTTAAACTATGCTTATTTTAAGTCCTTAACCGCAACGATCGTTATAAATAGCTTTAATAAGGCTTAGTGCGCTACCGTTATATAAAGCCCCTTTATAGGCCTATCCTTTAAATCTTAGTCCCTTTAAACGACTTAATAAGCTTTTATAAGGGGTTCTTAACCTTAAACTAGCTTCTTAAGATAGACTTATTTCCTATTAAAGACCTAAGCCCTTAGTAGTCTATAAATAAGGTTTTAAGCATCCTTTTACTTTAATTTATTAATTTCCCGCCTTATTATAGGTAACTAGCGGGTCTTATAATTATCCCTCTTAAGGGCCTATTTTTAAGTTATGAATAATCCCTTTTTAGCGGCGATTATCGCACTAAATACGGAAAGGACTAGCTAATTACCTAAGTTATTAAATTAGTCCTTCTTTTAGTAAATTACTTTAAGGGCTATTAATACGCTTAGTTTAAATAAGTCTTAGCATTACTTTATAATAATAAGCTCTTTTATTAAAGCCCTTAATATAGTCCTTTAAAGCCCTCCCTTAATAGCTACTACTTAACTAGTCTATTAATAAGTTAGCTAATTATTAAGTCGGCATACCTTATTAGCTTATAGTGCTTTAAGCAAGGAATCTGTAAGTCTTTTATTACTAGCGTTTAGCGTATAAGGAATTAAGCATATCTTTAGCTATAAGGTCTTTAAGAAAGTCCTTAAGTTACTTATACTTATAAGGGCCGTCCTTAAACTACTTTAAACCCTTACTTTTAAAGATACCTTTAGTCTTTAAACTAAAGTACTTAGCATTAAGATATTTATATTATTATCGCTTAGCTTTATTATTATTACTAGCGGGGAAGGGGTTTAATAAAGAGTTAGCAGCACTAGCTATAAAGCTATTACTACTTAAAGGGTAGTAATAGCTTCGGAGCTTACTATTACCTTAACTTATTACCTTTAACTTAAGGGCTACTTAGCTTACCCCCTTTAAATTTATCGTTCTTATTACGGTTATAAGGTTTATAATAGCCTAAGCGATATAGTATCGCATCTTTTAGAATATCGGTATTATTCTTATCCTTATTAAAAACTATAATATTATAATTATAAAATCTAAATAGCTACGCCCGGACTCCTTACTTTACTCTTAAGGAGCCTTATAGAAGCCCGCGATAAGAACGCTTAAAGCACGCACTATAAAGGCTCGCCTAAGGAGATACGATAAACATTACTAGTCGGATCCCGCTAAGGTTTCCGGGATATAACTACGGAGGGTTAAGAGCTTACTTAACTATAATTTATAATATCTTTAACTATAAAAGATACCGTAGAAACTACTAAGCGGATTCCGCGAATATCTTTAAAGGATATCTAAGGATTTCCGCGGAATATCTTAACTATAGTTTAACCCGTTTTTAACTATAAAAGCACCTTAGAAAATATAGGATAAACCTTATTGCGATTTTTAAAGGATATTTAAGGATATTTAAGGGATTTCCCTAATTATAGTCTATAGTGTTTTTAACTAAGCTTATACTTCGTTTATTAAGCGATTCTATAAAGATATTTATAGTTTATCTATATACTATAAATAGTATAGTTAAAGATCCTTAAAATTAGCTTAAAGAACTAAGTATAAAGTAGCTAGCTATGTTTTTAAAAATAGATAAGCTTTTTACTATTTTTAAACCTTTATATACGTTTATTTATAGTAATTAGTTTATTATACCGGCCTAACAAGCGGTAATTAGTCCGTAGTACTAGCCCTAACTAGTAGTAATTAGTTTATAGTACTAGCTTTAACTAGTAGTAATTAGTCCGCGCCTTATCCCCTTATCCTTATGCTATAAAGCATAGCACTAACTTAGTAAAAACCTTTTAAGATATAACTATAAACTCCTTTTAACGAATTGTTATTTAAGAAGTAAGAGGGATAGCTACTATTAAATAAGTAGAATTTACCGCGTATATATTAAGAAGGCTAAATAGTAGCCTTATAGTTATAAAAGTAAAGATCGGCGCTTAAATAGTAAAACGCTTAGCGGCTAATATATTACTTAGCTAAGACTTTTTTATTCTTTATTAAGGGGACCTTATTAACTTTATAGTAGTCTTATAAATCGGGGCTTATAAAAGGATTAAAGCTAAAGTTAAGATAGTCCGGTTAAGACTAGCAATATATAAATAGGTAATTTACTTAGTTACTATAACGATTTTAGCTAGTTTTAACTACGCCTTACTTATATAGGTTTAAGCGCCGCCGTTAAAGCGTAATATAATATTTTTCCTTAATAACCTTAAGCTCGCTTAGATAATAATATAGGATTATAAGAGCTTTATAGCAATAAACTATTTTAAGAAATAACTAATACTCCGCTAAGGCTAAAAGGTAGGGATAATTATAGACCTTAATAAGTAGTTCTAGCTATATAAAGAGGTCAACGTTGCTACTTTTTTAGCGGAAGCCCTTATAGAAAATCTAAATAAAATAAACCTTATTAAAGACTTCTTATAAAAAGATCTTATAGCAAACTATAAACTTAAGATCGGCTAAACTAAGGACTTACTTAAACTTACTATTAATAAACGCGTCCGGATTTACGCTAAAGACTTAAAATATATATTAAAAGTCTAAGATATTCTTTAATTATTTCCTTACTTTTAAAAGGATAAGGAAGTAGTATATATAAATAAATCTAAATATATACGTATTCCTTTAGTAAAAGTATAGTAATATTAATAAGTCGTATTAAGATTATACTTATTAAGCGATAAAGATAAGAAGGTAGTAAATATAATATTTAGCTAGCTAACCGCGTAAGGCTAATTAACGCGAGTTTATAGGCTAACTTTATTTACGGCGCCGAAATTTATAATATAGAAAATAGTAAACGGAAAAGAAAAGGGATAAGTAGTTATAGACTTATATAGGATTAACGCTATTATTACCTTAAACGCTTACTTAATGCCTATTTAAAGCGATATAATTAAACGCCTTTAAGAAAAGAAGTTTATTAATACGGTAAACGTATAATCGTTTTTTTACTAGTTCTTAGTCTATTAAGACTACTAAGAAAGGTTTATAGTTATAAGCTATTATAAGCTAGAAATATTATTAATAATATATATAGGCTTTAAGAACTCCTTAGTAGACGTTTAAAGGTTTATTAATAACGTCCTCTATAGATACTAAAAATACGCGGCGGCTTATAGCGAGGATATTATTATTTACTTTAATATAGCTAAAGAATACCTTTAATATTTAAAGGCTATATTCCGCGCCTTTTATAACTATAATATAACCTTATCCTAACTAAAGTCCTTCTTCGCGTTCTTATTTATATAGCTTTTTAGATTTAAGGTAAACGCTATAAGCTTAATAAATATAGATAAACGCGTATAAGCCTTAAAGGATATCGCGTTTTTAAAAAACCTTTAATAGCTTAAGAAATAGATCGGCCTTACTAAGTAGCTATATTATATAGTCTTATATTTCGCTAAGGAAGTTAACGTTTTATAAAAACAAAAAATAGAGTTGCTTTAAGTAAGATAAGAAGAAGGAGTCCCCTTAAGGGGCTAAGGATAGGCTTAATACGCCGCAAAAGCCGCTTTTTAACTTACTCCGGAAAAAGAAAAGGCCTTCGCGATTTTAACTAAAAAGCTTACTAAGCTTTAAACGATTTATTACTTTAACCCCGCTTAATAACTATTTATTTAAATCGATATATCCTAAAAATATAAAGTAGCGGCTAAAGCTTTTTACTTAAAAGAAGGCACGGAATAAGATAAAAAGACGCTATTAGCCCGGATTAAGGTTTAGCTTATTATTTACTTAAGCCGCGTTTTTTAAGGCGGAAAAACTTAATATTAGCTTATAAAACTTAAAGTAGCTAGTTTAGTATAAGCAGTATATAAGTCACGCACTATAGTACTATCTATAAGAACGCTATAAGTAATTATCTTTACTAACTATATAAGTACTTATAAAATTATATACTAGAAATCCTTATTCTTTATTAATATAAAATTTAATAATAAGCTAGTCTTCGCGTCTTAATACTTAAGCTAATCCCCGCTTAAAGTATGCTATATCTTAAGCGTTAAAAACGTTATACTAAACGCGCTTTTACGTTTACTATACTAAGATAATAGGCCGGTATCTTTAAACTAAAAAAGGGAATTAAGATATATCTAAGAAAACGAGATAATAGACCGCGTATTCCTTTATACGGAGGTATTAATTAAATTACCGCTCCGCTAAAAAATAATTAAAAATTATATAAAGGATATATAGTAAGTAAAAATTATAGCATAGCTTAGCGATAAAGACGGTATCCCCGGACTTTTATTCCTTTAATTATAAGGGTTGCTATACTTTATAGAGAATAACGGACGCTAAAGACTATATATCCTTAAGACTTACGCTAAGGAGATTGTTAAAGACGCTTATACTAGATATTTTTATACCAGCCGCACCTATATATAGTAAGATCTATCTAAAAGCTTCTCGATCTTACGGCTTAGTAAATATATAAATAAAGTTAGAAATAGCTACGATATTTATTACTATAACTAAACTAACTAAAGTAAGACGCTAAATACTACGCCTTATAGTATAAGGATAAGGGGATAAGGCGCGGACTAATTACCGCCGGTTAAGGCTAGTACTACGGACTAATTACTATTAGTTAAGGCTAGTACTACGGACTAATTACCGCTAGTTAAGCCGGTATAACGGACTAATTACTATATATAAACGTATATAAGGGTTTAAAAATAGTAAAAAGCTTATTTATTCTTAAAAGCATAGCTAGCTACTTTATACTTAGTTTTTTAAGCTAATTTTAAGGATCTTTAACTATACTATCCGTAATACGTAGATAAACTATAAATATCCTCGTAAAATCGCTTAATAAACTAAGTATAAGCTTAGTTAAAAATACTATAAACTATAGTTAGGGAAATCCTTTAAATATCCTTAAATATCCCTTAAAAATCGTAATAAGGTTTATCTTATACCTTTTAAGGTGCTTTTATAGTTAAAAACAAGTTAAACTATAATTAAGATATCCCGCGGAAATCCTTAAAAATCCCTTAAAGATACTAATAAAATCCGCTTAATAGTTTTTATAGTATCTTTTATAGTTAAAAACGTTATAAACTATAGTTAAGTAGGCTTTTAACCTTTTATAGTTATATTTTAAAAACCTTAGCGGGGTCCGACCGGTAATATTTATCGTATCTCCTTAAGCGAGCCTTTATAATACGTGCTTTAAGCGTTTTTATCGCGGGGTTTTATAAAGCTTATTAAGAGTAAAGTAAGGAGTTTAAGTATAGCCGTTTAGATTTTATAATAACTCCTTTAAGTAAAAAAGAAAAGCTAACGTCTTTATTAGTTTAAAGTAAGAATAAAGTAAAAGGGGCGCTAAGTAATAGCTTTATAATAGCGTCTTTATACCGTATTAGTAATACGCTATCCTTATCTTTTTAATAGTTTTTTCGGCCTACTTAGCTAATAGTAGCTAAGTAGCTTAAGATAGCTAATAAGCGGCTTATATTATAGATCCTTACCTCCTATTTAGTTATATATCTTTATCTTTATCGGGGCGATTAGCGCGTTTAGCTAAGACTTATAGTAAACCTTTCCGACTTTCCTTTAAAGCGTGCGTTTAAGCACTTATCGGGTAGTAAGAAGTCTCCGCGCTAAGGAATACTTAAATTCCCCGGCGGGATACGTTATAAGAGACTAGCTTTATTTAAGCCTTATCTTGTATTATTATCCTACTTACCCTTTTATACCGTTTTTTTTAATCCTCCGCTAAATTTCCTATACTACTTACTAGCCTTATAGGCCGCTTATAAGCGAGATATTATATCTTACTTATTGCGGCTATTATAGTTATCCCTTGCTTTTTATCGCTAAGCTTTTTAACTTATTATCCTTTTTATACGGCGCTATTACTTACGCTTTTCCGCTAACTAATACGTATCTAGCTACTAAGAAGGTATTAAGGTAAAAGTAGGCCGTCCTGTTAATATTAATAGGTATAGTTAATATTAAGGTATTAAACGTTTATATTCCCGCTTAAAAGCGGGTAATAAGGTCCTTAATAGCTTTAGTGCTTAACTCCTTACTCTTAAGGTTTTAAATATACTTAATAGTCTTAAAGAACCTTTTTATAAAAGGGGCCTTAAAGGCGAGAATATAAAGCGCGTAGTTAATACGGCTAATAAGGCATATATTAAAGCCTAGGAATTTTATTGCTTAAGTTAAAGTTAAGTCGCGTTTAAACTCTTCGCGGGCCTATAAGTAGAACTTAGCGTAGTTTATAGCTAGGCGGAAACTCTTAATTATTATAATCTTATTACCGGAGTATAGGCCCGCGAAGCTAAGCCTATTAAGGATCGTATTAGTTACTATTAGCGGCTTTTATAAGATTAAGCGGCGGAATATATCGTAAGGCTAGTTATCGCTATCTCCTTTAGTTAAGGAGGGATAGTAAATAGACTATAATAAGGCGCTTTTACGCCTTTATATAGCTAGGCTAAGCATAGCGGTAAGTAAAAAGAGCGTTCGCTAAGTAAGACTAAACGGGTCTTTAAGGCTTATAGCGGCTATAAGCTAAGAAGGGGATTTTATAGTATAGGCTAGACTACGTATAAAGCGAGATAAGGTTTTAGCTATAGTAGCTTAAGACGCTACTATAAACCCGGCTATAAACTAATTAAGCGAGGCCTTAAATATATAGTTAAGGATAGCGCGGATATCGTTTTAATCGTTTAGCTAAAGCGGGTTTCTACTAGCTATAGCGGCTACTATAAATCTAAAGACTATAGCGAGGTTAGCTAACTTAAAAGCGTTAAGTATTAGCTAGTTATTCTACTAATAAATATTTCTAGCTACGCTTTAAAAAATATATAGGCGGCGGGGGCTTTTAAATAGTAAGAGCTAAGTAAGAGGTATAGCTAAGTTACCGCGAAACCGGCTATTTAAACTATATTATAGTATAAGGCTAAGAGGTAAGTCGTCTAAGTTAAGTATTTAAAGAGGGTAGTATAGGCCGTCCTTTATAGTGCTATAGTTTAAGTTAAATCTATTAGCTTAAGCGTAGCTATAAAAAGCGGCGTAAGTTTATATAAAAGCTTAAACTTAAAGGTTTTAACTCTCGTTAAGGGACTTAAAGCTATAAAAAATAGCCGCCTTATTTCTATAAAGCTTAAGCGCTTACTTATATCCTTCGTATTAAAAGTATAAAGGCTTATAAAAAAGCGGGCTAAAAAGGTAGTTATAAAATAGCTAGTCTTAGCTATAAAAGATGTTAAACAATAAAGAGACTTAAAACGGGAGTATAAAGATTATAAGCTTAAAGTAAAGAAGGTTATATATATAGGAGTAAGTAAGGTATAGCGGGCTATAGCTAGCGGTAAAGGGAAATATAGTTATAAAAAGAAAAAAGAAAAGGAGAGAGGGTAAGCGGCGGAGAGAATTTAAATAGGTATACTATAAGGCTAAAAGGGCCTTATTACTTAAAGTAAATAGCGGTATATTATTATTAAAATAACTAATTACCTTAAGCGTAGTAAGGTATAGTTTTTTATAACCTATAATAGCTTTTAGGTCTTTTACTTAGGCCTAACCGCTTAATTCTCTTAGTTAAAGAGTTTTATATTAAGTTATAAAGGCCGCGCGTTATACTTTCGTTTAAACTACTTAAGTAGCTAACTCCTTTTATGCTTTTTTAAAGGCTTTTACGATCTTTAGTAAGAAAACCGCTTTTTCGTTTACTTATAAGTTATAGCTACTTAGCTAGCCTTTTTAAGCTATAAGGAACTCTTTCCTTAGCTTTTTACCGCCTTTCTTTATTATATAGCTTTATAAGATTCGTTTTACTTTTTACTTATTTAAGTAAGGTATTCTTTTATCTTAACTTAGTCTTAAGCGTATAGCTAGCTCGTCTGCTAAGCGTAGTTATGCTACTAAAATAACTAAATAAATATTAAGGGACCTTTTTATATTTAGCCGGTATATAAGCTATCTTACTTTAGTAATAACTTTAAACGGCCTAGTATATCTTTTTTAAAGCTTCGTTAGTCTACTATCCGTAATATAGTAGCCTTTATTAAGATATAGCTAAACTTAATCGCTAGGCTTAAATTTTAGCGGGCGGTATTTCTTATTATATCTATCCTTTATAGTAGCTTAAGTATAAGCAATAGCTAACTTAGCTTCTTCTTATAAGACCTCTTAGTTTTATAAGTATAAGTAGTTATTAAGGAACCGGAGGCCGTTATTTATTTTTATCTTTATAATAAGCTTATTAAGGGCCGCGTAAATTACTAAGGAGAAGGAATTATTAAAGCTAAACTAAAAGGCGATTAGCGTATTAGTTTAGCGTAAGTCTAGGAAATTAGCAGTAAAAAATTATAGCGCGATTTCTATAGTTTAGTTTCGCCTTTTTAATAAGCCGTTAGTTTAAAAGTACTAAGCGGTAGATATAAGAAGCTTCGATTTAAAGGCTTACTACAAGGTCCGCTAAAATATTAAGGTAAACTTTATATCTTAGTCGGAAATTATCCCTTTTAAAATCTCTTAGTTAGCGGGGAGTAGTTTAGTATATAACGCTTATACTTAGTCTTCCGCTATAAACTAGTTATTGCTTAAGATAAGGAGATATATTTTTAAGAATTTATTAGTTATAGTTAGTAAGGTATTAAAAAAGCTCTTTATAGGATCTTTTTATAAGGATTATTCGGCTTAGACTACTAAGAGCCTAGTAATAAAGTCTATTGCTATTATATAGTATAAAACTAGCGGGCTTTAAATCGGGATAAGCTACCTTAGCGTCTTACCTTAATCGGTTTAATTATAATAATAAGTATCGTAGCTATCTATAACCTCGTTTATATATTTACTAAGTTATAAGATTAAGAAGCTTTTAAATAGATCTTGCTATATATATATATATAGCTAGTATAAAAATATTTAGCGTAAGCGTCTTCGACGATCTCCTTAGTATAGGTCTTAAAGATATATAGTCTCCGGCGTTTATCGTTCTCCGTAAAATATAGTAACCCTTATAACTAAAAGAATAGGAGTTTAAAGACCTTATCTTTATCGCTAAGCTACGCTATAATTTTTACTTACTATATATCCTCTATATATCTATCGATTATTTTTTAACGGAGCGGTAATTCGATTAATACTTCCGCGTAAAGAAATATATAGTCCGTTATTTTATCTTCTTAAATACGTTTTAATTCCCCTTCTTAGTTTAAGGATACCGGCCTATCGTCTTAATATAGTAAATATAAAAGCGCGTCCGGCACGACGTTTTCGATACTTAAGATATAGCATACCTTAAGCGGGAATTAGCTTAAGTATTAAAACGCAAGGACTAGCTTATCGTTAGATTTTATATTTATAAAGAATAGGGATTTCTAGTATATTATTTTATAAGTGCTTATATAGTTAATAAAGATAATTACTTATAGCGTTCTTATAGATAGTAGTATAGTACGTAACTTATATACTACTTATACTAAACCGGCTACTTTAAGTTCCGTAAGCTAATATTAAGGTTCTCCGCCTTAAAGGGCGCGGCTTAAGTAAATAATAAGCTAGACCTTAGTCCGGGCTAGTAACGTCTTTTTATCTTATTTTATGCTTTTTTTTAAGTAGAAAGCTATAGCCGCTACTCTATATTCTTAAGATATATCGATCTAGATAAATAGTTATTAAGCGGGGTTAAAGTAATAAATCGTTTAAAGCTTAGTAAGTTTCTTATTTAAAATCGCGAAGGCCTTTTCTTCTTTTAAAGTAGGCTAAAAAGCGGCTTTTGCGGCGTATTAAGCTTATCCTTAGCCCCTTAAGGGGACTCCTTCCTCCTATCTTACTTAAAGTAGCTCTATCTTTCGTTTTTATAAGACGTTAACTTCTTTAGCGAAATATAAGACCGTATAGCATAGCTACTTAGTAAGGCCGATTTATTTCTTAAGCTATTAAAGGTTTTTTAAAAACGCGATATCCCTTAAAGCTTATATACGTTTATTTATATTTATTAAGCTAATAGCGTCTACTTTAAATCTTAGGAGCTATATAGATAGGTACGTTAAGAAGGACTTTAGTCCGGATAAGGTAATATTATAGTTATAAAAGGCGTAGAATACGGCCTTAAAATATTAAAAGTATTCTTCGGCTATATTAAAGTAAATAATAATATTATTAATATAAGCCGCTATATATTCTTAGTATTAACGGAGGACGTTATTAATAAACCTTTAAATATATACTAAGGAGTTCTTAAAGCCTATAAGTATTATTAGTAATCTTTTTAGCCCGCGATAGCTTATAACTATAAACCTTTCTTAGTAGTCTTAATAGA